>PVKS010003684.1:0-100977 GCA_004027875.1 Aplodontia rufa | reverse complement strand
TGGTAATGGTGGTGGTAATGGTTATGGTGATGGTGGTGATAATGGTATTGATGATGATGGTGACGGTGATGATGGCAGTTTCTTATTCAACACTGTCCTTCTCAGGAAGTGCTATGAATAGAAGGAAAGCAGCCCTAAAGTGCCCTGTAGAGCCTATAGCTGGAGCACTGTAATTAAGCTGCCTTCTAATTCTGGCTTCCTTGAGGTGGAAGTTCCAGAGTGTCGGGCAAGTTAGACTATTTCTAGTGAGGGAGAGAAAGTAGCAGGAGTTGTGGGGTCATCTTTTTGCATCTGCAGCTTGGCTTTAGCCTGGGGATGTCTAATGTGAAGCACCAGGTTTTGGGCCCATTCTCCAATCCTTGGCAGAGGTCTCTCCGAGCCCACCCACACCTCCCATTGCTTGGTCTGTGTGGCATTTTTTTGTGAAGTGACATTTGATTGCTGGAGACCATGAGTTTCACCTGAGGGATTCCTGTCTCAAGACTCATGGGAAAGAAAAGGAAAGACACAAAGGACAGAACTAGAGAGCTGTGACCACGGTGGTGTCCAGGTCACTTCACATTTTGTAAGTAGATGGTGCCCTTGGCTACCGTACACTCTACAGTGTCCCCTACCATGGGGGCTTGACTTTACCCACTCCCGAATCCCTGCTGCCATTCTGGATGATGGCTCAGGTTTCTGCACAACAGGACTCTTGAGCGGGTTCTGTGAGAGACCTCAGAAGCCCCATCCCAAGGTGGGGACCAGACACAAATGTTGCTTTGAAATGAGCCTCAGGACAGTGGAGTTTCCCACACTCCCAATGTCCCATGGGCCACCTCCAAGCATGACTGCCTCTTGAGACTCACTCACTCAGTCACTCACTAATTCACTCCCTCACTCATTCACTCATTCATTCACTCACTCCTTCACTCACTCACTCATTCACATACTCATTCATTTACTCACTCAACCACTCACTCAACCACTCACTCATCCACTCACTCATTTGTTCACTCCTCTCACTCATTCATCCTGCCAATATTGGAGGAAGGCCTGCTGCTTCCAGATGCACATCTGTGTGATCTGGGTCCCCAGGAGGCAGGGAGGCTGCTGAAGATGGCGGGAAGTGAGGGCAGAGGCCGAGGGTTAGCTTGTTCTACAGGCAGCAGAGCTGAGGCCCAGGAAGTGCAGAGCCGCAACTCCAGCCCTGCTCAGATCAGATCCAGGAATGGGCACGTACCAAATGCTTACAGACACCCACACAGCTGGAAGGACAGACACTGCCCAGCTGTCTCTGGTCTCCTGCGACTCTGCCCTGAGTTTGGAAGAGCTGTGTGAGATGTTCCGCAGAGTGAGGGGCTCTTGTGAGGGCTGGTGGCTCCCACTGGAGGAGGAGGCCAGCAGGCTGGAACCCCAGCTTGCATCCTGTCCTTCTCATATAGAGCAGGGGTCAGCAGCCAGAGCACAGGGCTCTGCCCTCAAGCTAGCAGGCAGAGGGAGTTTCTGGGCCCTGGACCACATCTGCAGCTCCTTAGCTGCTCCTTCCCTGGTCATGGAGATGGCTCATCTGTCTCCAGGGTGGTGAGGGTAGCCTGGGCCTCTCCTGGGATTGTGGGACCCAAGTCCCCTGTGTCAGCCCAGGAGTGGTGTAAAAAGGGCATGACTGTCCACAGTTCACATGTCCCCCATCTCACCCAGGTCCACGTGGGGGACATTGCAGGTGCTTTGGAGTTTGGACTGGTGCTTCATGATCCAACACAGACAACGAGCACAAGCGGCCAAGTGTGGAGACCAGGCCACCTGCTGGAAAGGCCGGAGGCCAGCACAACCCCACCAGAACAGTCTACCCTGACCGGCTCTGCCCACTGGCTTCTGACTCAGGTGGCTTCCATCCGTCCCTGAGATCCTTCCAGTGGCAGTGGCGAGTCAGGGATCTGGGAGAGCTGGCCCTGGGGGCAGAGAACTCAGGACCTCCCAAGGGCAGTCCAAGAGAGAGTAATGGGGACACACTGGGGCTGGCAGGGATCTCTGGATGCTGAGCTGGCCGGTGGGTCCCACTCCTGGGCAGCCCCCTCCCAGCCTAGGTAGGAGACCTAGGACAGCCCCACCCTTTGACTCTGAGGAAAAATGGTCCTCCTCTCATCAGGGCAGGACCTGGCAGCAGACCTGAGGCAAGCCCAGCACCCTGGCAGGAACCAGTCCCTCACTTGCAGAGGTGATCAAGTCCCAGCCTCACGGTCTTGCTCCAAGTGGAACCTCCACACCTTGTGGGCCACGCCTGCAGGGTGACTACCACTGCCTCCTAGCGGGCCCCTGCCACAGCTGCGGGCAAAGCTGTCACCAGGCCACTTGTACAAAACCTTCAGTGGCAAGTGGCAATTTCCCTCCTCTGTCTGCTTTCTAATCTGCCACAGTTTTGTCTTCCTATGGATGTCCAGGGCTCCGCCAATTTGGTAGCTGTGTGTCATCAGATGACAATGCCCTGGCACGTGGAACAATGTGAGTATTGTCATGTCCAGCTCTGGCTCAGAGCAGGAAACGTAAGACGTCCCCAGCTATCACACTCGTGGGGAACGGGGCTGGCCTCTTGCTCACACAGAGACCTGATGATTTCCCCATTATTCAAATCTCCTGTTTCGCTCACCCCGCCTTTTGGCGGCTGTCAGTGGAGGGAGGGCTGCTGAGCTGTACAGGTCCCGGCCCTGGGACAGCTTCTCACCTGGGCCAGCTGGGTCATGTCCAGGGACCCACGGGAGCCAGGGAGCAGGGCACTGCTCCTAAGGGTGCCTCCAGGGGCCTGGCTGTGGACAAGGTGCCCGGCAGGCGATTTCCTGTGGCTCCCTCCCACGGCTGCCTCTTGATCCGAGGCCCACAACACTCTGGCAGGACCAACGATGACGCCGACACTGGGGAGAGATGTAATCAGAGGGTGGAGGCAACCCCTTGCCCGCCTACGCCCACGAGGGCCAACTCTGAACAGAGGTGGCTGCTCCTGCCTCCTGGAGGCTGAGGCCTCCCATGGCACAGTCAGCTGCCCACGGGGTCAGGAGACCTGAGAGACCCCACCCCAGGGCTTGTAGGTCCGGGTGCCTCCCAGAGGGGCTGCTCCACCCGCCAGGGGCACTGGGTTCTGTTGCGGGGCATGAGCCAGTGTAAGCGGATACCTCGCAGCTATGCAACCCGGTCTGCGATGGGCCGCCTCATGGGCCAGCAAAAACAAGCACCAGAACGTGAACCCTCAGGCCCAATCACAGGGAGGGCCAGGGAGGCTGGGCAGGGCCGAGTGGAGAGCGCCTTCCCGGGATGGGCAGTGAGCTGGGAGGTCTGGCCTGCTCTGAGTCTGCCTTTCCCTCACTGCATGGCTGCCCAGTGCCCGGGGGGAAGGCAGGAGGACGCTTCCAGGGCCTTCTCCCCTCTCCCCCAACTAGACCGGGGCATTTCACATGCAAGCCCTGTGTGCTGTGGGGCTGAGGGTGGAGGGAGAAACTTTGCCCCCCTTGGAGCACAGTGGGGCTGAGCAGCAGCAGGACACTGCCCAGAAACTGGTCCTGGAGGTCCCACAGCAGCTGGGCAGCTGCCCTAGGTGCTCACAGCCTGGTTGGTGCTGGACAGTCGTAAGTGGAGTGGAAGCCCTGGGCACTGGGGAAGATGGACGCGCCCGTCCCTCTGTGGAGCACCCTGGAGCCAGCCAGTGCCTGGAGCAGTGTGGACGCCACCAGTGCAGAGGGAATGGAGGCCTGGGCGGGAGCGCACCGCCCACCACAAAGGCACTGGGCCAGGCTTCGGGTGAGGAGAGGCAGACCAAGGGGCATGGCCCGCTCGGGCGGGGTCCCCTTTAAAGAAGATGCATCCCTTTTCTTGACAGCTGTCCCCAGGACCACCCATGGGCGGCGAGAGGCATTTCCCACCAGAGGGAGGCCAGGGCACCATCTCATGCACCCTGCTGAGGCTGTGCAAGGCAGGACCAAGCTGGTGGGGCCCCAGGACAGAGCGGGAAGTGTGGCCTGGTCTTGGGCAGCCACTCCTCTATGAAGGGTGCAGTGGGAGCTGCCTTTGCCCCAGCAGGGCTCTTTTGGGAGACTGAGTCACAGCAAGCTCATCCTCAGGAGCATAAATCAGAGGAGGGGAAGGATATTGAGACATTGATTTGGATTGTGCACGAGATGAAAGGACTTGGGCGGGAAAACCTGCTCACTACGCAGGCTCCTGTCCAGGGCTGGCGCATGCAGGTCCCAGGTGCGCCAAGCCTGTCCTGCGGACCCTCTGGGAAGGAAGCAACTGAGGGGTTGCAAATGTTTTTCAGGCCCAGAGTCTCCCCCTACTCCTGCAGACCCTTGGGGCCTGCTCCGCTCCTGCAGAGCCTGGGGTAGGCGTCACAGAGATTTAGACTCGAAGATTCTTGCCCTAGAGTCAGATCCCATCCTGAAGCCCCCAACTGGATGCTGTGGGAGGGGCCCAGGGCAGAGTAGCTGCCGCTCCCAGCCAAAGCCCCCACCAGCAGACTGGAACAGACACACCCCAAGCCAACTCTCCCTGCAGGGTGGAGGGCATCAATCACCACAGGCCAGACTCCCAGGAAGAGCTGGCCCCAAGGTCACACTGCTCCAGGGCCCCACCCCCGTGTGCTCACAGTTGGTAGCGGGGTAACCCTGCTTCAGCAAGGTACCAGGTGACAGGATGACCCCAGCAATCTCTTCCCCAGAGTCTTCACCATCTTCCTAAATCCCTGTCCCAGGCTGACCTTCTCACGTTTGGGTAAGTCTGCAAGGAGCTCAGGTGTCACCTTGATTGGACCACAACACCCGAATAATTGGTGGAACTGGTCTAGACATTGCTTTGGAGATATTTTCAGATGTGGCTGGCACTTAAGTCAGAGGACTTTGGGTAAAGCATGTGCCCTCTGCTGTTCCATCAGTTGAAGGCCTTAAGGGAAGAGACTGAGGCCCCTCAAAGAGCATGAGCTCTTCATGGGTCTCCAGCCCACCAAACTTGCTGGTCCCCTCAGTCACATGACGCAGGTGTTTAAAAAGTCCTCCAGTGCATGCGTGCATGCACGCGCACATGCGCAAACCCCACAGGCATCTGTAGCTACCAGCACACATCCTCCATGTCTATCTGTCAGAAGGCCAGCTTGCTGATCTTGAAGCAAGTGAATGACAGGTGGGAGTCAAGCTTTCAAAATACAAATAATGATTTAAATTCCTGCACTGACATCACAGCAAAGCCCAGACTTAGGAGAAGAAATTCCCTCCTGGCTGCTGAGAGGGTCCCTGCGAGCCCCGAGCTGTGCACCAGTGGCTGAGCGCAGTGACCACAGGAGGCTGTGGCTCCTGCACCGTGAGGTACCCAGAGTCTCCTGACCCCAAGTCTGGGTCTCTCACCTGGCTCCACTACCTGTGCTTGTTCCTCTGGAGGCACACAGGGGTGCAATGGAGGATGTGGAGGGCACACACCGCCAGGTACACACACACCTCTCCCATGCGCACACACACATGCACACACTTACCTCTCCATGTGCACACAGGACATATGTGCACACAGGCATCTCTCCCTCGCACACACACACATGCACACAGGCACCTCTCCCACGTGCACACACACCTCTCCCGCGCGCACACACATGCACACATGCACCCCTCCCATGTGCACACAGGACATGTGTGCATGCACACACCTCTCCCTCGTGCACACACAAGTGCACATTGGCACCTCTCCCACATGCACACAGGACACATGTGCATGCAGGCACCTCTCCCACATGCACAGGACTCACATGCACACATGCACCTTTCCCTCCTGCACACACACGTGTGCACAGACACTTCTCCCACCTACACACAGCACACGTGCATACAGGCACCTCTCCCACGTGCACACAGGACACATGTGCACACACACACCTCTCCCACATGCACACACACATGCACATAGGCACCTCTCCCACACACATGCACATGTGCACACACACGCCTATCCCATGTGAAAGCACATGTACACACATGAACCTCTCCCATGTGCACACAGGGGACACACACACACACACACACACACAGGCAAACACATGGAGTGAGGCAGGAGACTAATCTGCTTCATGGCCAAGCCAGCCCCAGCTCCTCCCAGGACACCCATTCCTTGCAGGCCAACTAAATGCCAGAGACCACAGGGAAGTGTCCAGTGACAGTGAGTACTTGGAGTCCCTGACCTGCACTAGCCCTGAAGGATGGGGACCCTCTGTGGGAGCACAAGAGAGGCACTGAGCTATGACCCTGCTTCTCGCTACATCTCAGCACATGTCCACTCACCCTCCTCCACCAGGCTCTTGTGCACCAGGGGAGGAGCCCGTCCTGGTCCCCATCCCAGGGTGGCCCCAGTAGGGGGTGCAGGGAAGGCAGTGCTCAGACCTTGCTGACCATGTGTCCCTGTTCCAACAGGCCAGGTGCAGAGCTGTTGGGAGGGCAGATGCTGGGCAGGCTGCTGATGGACAGCTGTACCTGTTTCAGGTGGGCACAGGGAGCTACTCCTGGAAGGGGACCCCAGATTATGTCCTGCAGCAAGGGACACCAGGGGCACATGCTCTGACGGGGACCTGCTCTGAGGGTGAGCAGGGTGGGGCCCCCCCAAGCCAGGACCCTGGGCTTGTGGCAGGAAGCAGCTCCTACAGCCATGCCAGGTGAGTATGTGGCAGCAGGCAGGCATGCCACTTGCTTTCTCTTTGCTAATCCAAGGGCCCAGGGGAGGCAACTGGAGCAGGATGTGTGTTCTTAGGACAGCTGCTGAGGTGCCCAGCCTGGGCTGGACGTCTGGATCTCAGCCAGCCTGGGGCACCCTGCGCAGCTCGCCCCAGGATCTGAAGAGGAGCATCCCAGGCCCCTGCCTGCTTGCAGAGAGGTCTCCCGCCTCTGACAGGGCCTGAGTGCACACGTCAGCCCGTTGGTGGTGTCAAGTGCCACCTCCCTCCCAGACCTGACTTGTGCCCAGAGCCAGCCGGTTGTCAGGCGCTGGCTTCTCTTCCTGCACTTCCTGCTGTTCCCGAGAGGCCAAGGGGCTCACATCAGGAGCCACGACCCAACTCCATGAGACCCTTGGCTACTGGTTCCACTGCAGTGCCCTCAGACTCCCGGCCTCCTGCTCCAGCTGTCCCCACTACAGTTCCAGCAGGCCAGAGTCTGACCTGACCGCCCCCTTCTGCTGGGTTTAAGAAGCCCAAATCTCTCTCTCCGAACAACCAGTTTTATTTTAAATGCTTCTCCTACTAGGGGATGAATACCCTCCTGCCCCTTGGCCAGGGGACAACGGGGCCGTTTCTGAGGATGAAGCCCAGGTACAGATGGAGACTGACTTGTCTTTGCAGATCTCCTGGTCTCCAGACGGGGCCCTGCTGTCCACCACTGTGAGCTTTGACAGCTGGACAAGGGTCTGCTCTGCAAGAAGGGCAAGTCCCAGGGCCAAAGTGTGCTTTGGGGACACTTCAGCAATGTCCAGAAGGCAGGAGCACAGGACAATGGCAATCTGGGCAGGAGTGTGTCCAGGCCCTCAGTAGCCAGGGGTTACAGCGGTCAGTTCCAGTGGAGGTGGCCAGTGAGCTGGGCAGCCTAGGTGGGCTCCCAGAGTTGGGGCAAAGTGAGGTTCAGGCTCTCTGGAGGGATATGAACCCCACCCACGTCATGCTCCGGTCACAGGCCCAGGCAGAGATGAGGGCTGTCTGTGGGTGTGGCCAGGATGTCCTGTAGCAATTCCTAGGGCCTCTTCCTGGGTGGGGAGGACAGAAGTGAGAGGATCCTGAGCCTGGCTAATGGGAGTGACCTAGGCCACGGAGAGAGAATGGTCCTGCCCCAGGGACATGGCAGCTTGAGTTGGGCTCCTGAACCCTCTCTGGACCGGGCCTTTATCTATGACCTTGGCTGTGGATCCTGGTTTCAGCCAAAGCCCCCTGAGCCAGCTGGGTGAGTGTGGTTTGTCCCCACCGAAATTCACACTGAGGTGCGGTCCCCAGCACCACAGAGCTGGGAGCATCAGGGTCATGGAGGTGGAGGCTTAGAGTGCAGCGATCCTCTCTCCCAGGAGTGAGGCCTCACTCAGCAATGGAAGCGGCTGCAGCAGCAGGTTGTCAGGAGGCAGCCCCCATGCTTTGTCTCCTGCACACGTCCACCCTGGGCAGAAGCAGCACGAGGCCCTCACTAGAAGTCGGGCAGATGCCAACACCATACTCTTGGAATTTCAGTCTCCAGAACCCTGAACCACATAAACCTTTAGTCTTTATTAATCAGCCAGCCTTGGGTAGCCTGTTATAGCAACTGAAAATGCACTAAACACGAATCTCTAGTCCCTAACTGAGCTGTGCTTAGTGATTTCCCACCCACTGCCTGTCTCGCCCAGCCTTTCTGTGTGCACCACAGAGCTCAGTGCTGGATAAGCCTCGCTGCCCTGCTGCTCCTACATGGCTCATAACAAGTGTTGTGCCATTTCTCTTTGACATCACCCAGAACCTGTCCCTGCAGGCATCTCACCCCAAGGCAGCAGGTTCCAGGACACCTGCCGACTGTCCCCTACGGTCAAGTTTCCTTTCAGCCCCTGAGTTCACTGTGGCTCTTCCCCAGCGTCTGCATCCTACCATGATGAAGCCCCTGGCATGTCCCCTTGCTCCTTCCGGTGCGTGTTCACCTGCTTGCAGGAGGCATTTGGAGGGCAGGTAGGAGCCCAGATTCCAAGGCCAGCATGCTTGGCCTCAAACCCACCTAGCCCTTCCAGTGGTCAAAAATGGTGATGATGATGACAGTGATGGTGGAGATGGTGATGCTATGAAGGGGATGGTGGTGATGGTGGTGGTGATGGTGATGGCAGTGATAGTGATGATGATGGTGGTTTTGATGATGGTGGTGGTGGTGGTGAAGGTGGTGGTGATGTTGGTAATGAGGGTGATGATGATGGTGATAATGGTGATGAGGGTGGTTGTAGTGACAGTGATGGTGGTGGTGATGGTGGAGGTGGTGATGGTGGTGGTGATGGTGATGGTGATGGTGATGATGATGGTGGTGGTGGTGATGGTGATGGTGGTGATGACAGTGATGGTGGTGGTGGTGGTGATGGTGATGAGGAGGATGATGGTGATGGTGGTGGTGGTGATGATGATGGTGATAATGGTGCTGATGGTCATGGTGATGATGGTGTTGGTCATGGTGATGGTGATGGTGATGATGGTGATGTTACTGGTGGTGGTGGTAATGATGGTAGTGATGGTGGTGATGGTGATGAGGGTGATGATGACAATGGTGGTGGTTGTGGTGATGGTGGTGATTGTGGCGATGGTGATGTTGGTGATGATAGTGATGGTGGTGATGGTGATGATGATGATGGTGGTGGTGATGGTGATGATGGTGGTGGTGATGGTGGTGGTGATGATGCTGGTGGTGATGGTGGTGGTGGTGGTGATGATGAGGATGATGGTGATGGTGGTTGTGGTGATGGTGATGATAGTGATGATGGTGATGGTGATGGTGATGTTGGTGGTGATGCTGCTGCTGCTGGTGGTGGTGTTGATGGTTATGATGATGGTGGTGATGGTGGTGGTGGTGAGGATGATGGTGATGGTGGTTGTGATGATGGTGTTGGTGATGTTGGTGATGATGGTGGTGATGATGATCGTGATGATGGTACTGATGGTCATGGTGATGGTGGTGATGGTGATGATGGTGATGATGGTGATGTTGCTGGTGGTGGTGGTAATGATGGTGGTGATGGTGGTGATGGTGATGAGGGTGATGATGATAATGGTGGTGGTTGTGGTGATGGTGGTGATTGTGGTGATGGTGATGATAGTGGTGAGGGAGGTAGGTGGTGATGTTGGTGGTGATGGTGCTGGTGGTGATGATGCTGGTAGTGATGGTGATGGTGATGATGATGGTGATGATGGTGGTGATGGTCATGATGATGGAGAAGCTGGCTGAGCTCAGGGCTCCATTTCTTCTTTAGCATGAAGGGGGCAGTGGTAGGTCCTTTCTCATGTGGGTCAAATAGTATGCAGCATGGAGTGGGTGATCTGCCCACTGCCTTTGCCATACCAGCATGCACCCACCTGGCACACAGTGGGGAGGAACATGAGCCCCTGCCCTCCAAGGGCCTACCCTCTGGTCAGTGCAGGAGCTGATGGCCAGGGCAACAGCTATAGTGATAAGTATCATGGAGGAGAGATATGGGGACCATTGGGGCCCACTGGGGGAAACGCCAGCTTTGAAACAGGAGAGAATATGCTGGGATCTTTGGTGGCTGCTGTGGGCAGGCCCCTCCTGGCTTATCTGGACCATGGGTCTGTGGCTTGTGGTGTGAGCTGTTTCTTAACAGATCTTACTACAAGCTGCAGGAAATGGACAACAACCCCCAAGAGTCTTGCCACCAAGGGGCAGGGGTTTCTGTCTGGTGGCCACAGTCAGCTGTCAGGTGAGTATCTGCTCTGCATTGTAGCAAATCCCTGTAAGAGCTCATTGCTGCCTATAAATGTGACTTGACTCCAAGTTGTCCTTCAAGTTAGTTTCTTCTGCCCTACTGTTTCCTTCATAAATTGGTGAGTTAAGTAAAATCATTGTCTCAGAATCTTGATTTTACCCCTTTAAAAGATCATGGATTATTAATTCCTCCTGGGAGAGCTTCCCCAAGGCAGTGAGAGCTCAGGGCTGAAGGCCCAGCAGGAGGCCACCAGCTAACCAGCAGAGCCAAGTGCACACAGGACAGTCTGGGTCCCAATCTCACCAGAAGCTGGGTCAGGTCCCACCATGGCTCCTCCGCCTGGGCCTTGGTCTCAGTGAGCTCTGCCCAGTGTCCTCCAGTGTCCTTGCTCCTGACACCCTGCCCCTCACGGCCCCTTATTGCCCCTATACCACCTCTTCCCATACTTGTTCCAGCAGCCATGCACGGAGGCAGCCAGCCAGTCTCGGTTCATAGCTCAGCTCCCGACTCTGATCCTGGCTCAGGCATCCTGACACTCAGGTCCTTCTTCTGTAAAACAGAAAATGTAAAAAAGTTACACAGGGAGCCATCAAGCCCAGAGCCTGGCGATGGTCAGGCAGGTGAGGGGAGGCCCCCTGTGGACACACGTGAGGGTGACCAAGCCACTGGGCTTTCCATGCTCCCTGCTACCCGTGGATCCACTCTCAGGAAGCCTGAGCTACTTGCACAGCGCGGGATGGGCTGGGGCTACCTAAAGGCCAGGGGCAGACCTTAGAGCACAGAGTGGGGAGGGAAAACCCCTTCCCACGCTGCCCCGAGCTGTCCTGCTGAGTTGCAGCTGGGACCAGCTGCTCCTTCGGCACCCACCTGCTGAAGCCTGCAGCCCCAGAGGGTGTGCCCTGGTGTGGTGCCCACAGGCCTCTAGCTCAGCTGCCTGGGCATGGCGCTGCTGTCGGGGCTCATCTGCAGTGATGGGGCTCGCTTGGCAGGCCGCTCTCGTCCAGTGGACAGTCACACTGGGTGGGGGATGTGGGATTCTCAGGAGGGGTTTACAACCAGCCATGTAACGCCAAGTGCCTTGGCCAACTCCATGCTGTGACCCCCACTCAGGTGCTACCTGACGGAAGGGCTGTGGAAGCCAGCAGGCCCCTCCCAGGGTTGGGGTGGGAGGGAAGCTGAGGCAGGCTCTGCTGGCCGCTGGCCACAGGGGAAGGCTGTTCAGAAGAGACCCATGTTGCATTTGTCTGGTACCCTGGTAGCTTAGTCCTGAACCTGACTCCTGGGTGTGAAGTTATCTGTTCCTGGGTCCCACAAATACCGGAAGGACAGGAGAGATTGCTGTTGGTGGTGGTGGGGTGCACATGTGTGTGATTGGACGCTGTGTGTTGCGTGTTCACGTGTTCTATACAAGTGCTGAGTGTGCTGGGCGTTACGTGTGTGTCTGTGCTTTGTATGTGTTCTCTGTGTCACACGTCTGTATGAGCCTCATGCATGTGTCTGGGTGCACATGCATGTCCTGTGTACATGCTTTGCCACTTACATACGTGGTCCATGTGTGTGCGTGGTGTCTGATTTGTCCCTGTGCTGCTGACTTCTCCCTGGGCTGCGGGTCCACCTGAAGTGCTGGCCCCCAGGCTGTAGCTTCTCACCACCGCATGGTGCCCCTGGGTGTGTGTCCCACCTTCTGTCCACCCAGGCAGAGCCACGCACCACACTCAGGCTGCCTGTGTGGCCTAGGGGCGGGTGGTGACAGTAAGCTGGGTGAGCGCCCCTCAGCTGCAGGGTCCTCTCCAAGGTGCCTGGGCTGGTCCACAATCCCCAGGAGGAGGGCTGTGTTTTCCTACGCTCACCACACGGGTGTTACTTGACTTTCACGTTTTGTGAATGGGTCGGTGTGAAATGGAAAGTCCTTTCCTAAGTTTGCCTGTGTCTGGCTCCTTGGAGGTGGAGTCTGATGCAGGTGCTGGGACAACGCTGCCCTGGTTGTCCCTGTGTAACTGGGAGTCCTGAGGAGTGGACGGCTCTCCCCACCTCGTCAGACCATCAAGCTGCAGCACGGGGCTCAATGTCAGGTCTCACTCAGGGGCTCTCCCCTGCCCCAGATCGCGAGGGCTTCTCTCCACCTTCTTTTTCTTAATAGAACCATTGTGGCTTTATCTTTCATGCCTAGGACTTTATCCATCCAAAGTTCACTAGTGGAGAAAATCGATTTTTTGGTGGAGCGAGTCTGCCTTCTAAACAGTCATTAAACGCTCTCTCCTTCTAGAGGCGAAACCTTCGCCCCTTTCTCGATGGTTCTGATCTGTCTCTGCCGGCTCTGCTCTGCAGCCTCCTACAGGGCTCGAGGGCTTTGCAGGGGAGCCTCAGCCTCGCTCTTCTTTTCCAAACATCTCAACTACTTGTCTGCTGCATGGAGCCGCGCACACAAAATCAAGTTAATTACAACCTTTAAAGCACTAATGAGATTGGAGTGACAGTCACATGAAGAGCTGCCCTGTGTCAAATGTCACCTTCTGTGGTGTCTTCCCTTCTGTTCTGAGTTCTTTAGCAGAGCTGAGAGTGCTTTTCTAGAGCCTTGGGAATTCTGTGAAAGGGGGTTCCTGTGCACTTTAGATACGTCACAGATATGAATGCCACCATGTTCTTATTACTCATTTGGACTGGTGTCACCTAGGCAGAGGAAGACTTGAATTTGGAAGTTGATCTATAATCCAGAATCCTGCTGGACAATCCTGCTATTACTACCAGCAGGTTGTTGCTAATCGACTGCTCTTATTTGGGGTGTTGGTGAAGGTGACTGCACTTCCTCTGCCTCCCCACCCCCCAGCACTCCCAGTCCCACTCTGCATCTGACTAGAGGGCAGCACCGTCCCCACTTGGCTGAACAGTGATCTCTGCAAGAATGTGTCCCAACTCGAGGGAGTGGCCCACCCATGGCAGGGTTGATGATCGCGCTTATCAAGGCCAGGAAGTTTCCTTCTCTCTTTCTCCTCCTCCTCCTTCTCCTCTTCCTCCTCCTTCTCTTCTTCCTCCTCCTCCTCCTCTTCTTCTTCTTCCTCTTCTGAGAGAGAGAGAGAGAGAGAGAGAGAGAGGGACAATGAGTGAGAGACAGAGAATCAATTTCATTTAGTTTCTCATGTGGCTTTCATTGCTCCGACGCTTTGTTGTGTATGTGGTGCTGGGATTCGAACCTGCATCCTCATGCATGCCGGGCAAATGCCAGAACCACTGAGCCCCTGCTGTTGCCCCAAGGAAGTTTATTATCCTATTTTTTTTTTAAAGAACCTCTAGCAGTTGGAGCTGTGGCTCGGCGGTTGCGGCACTTGCCTGGCATGCACGAGTACGTGAGTTCAAACCCCAGCATTGCATATACAACTAAGTGTCCAAGGAATGAAGGTCACATGAAAAACTTGGTAAAAATTGCTTCTCTCTCTCTTTCTCTCTCACTGTCCCCTCTTTCTTTAAAAAAATAAAAACGAAAACAAAAACCTCTAGAAATACAGTAAGCACTAAGCTTTATCCAATTCTTTCTTCTGCATCAATTTAATTTTTCCTTGGTCTAATAGAGTGAATTCATCAATTTTCTGAATTTAAAGCGTCTTTGCACTTGTGGGATGAAGCACCTCTGATCATGAAGCATCTTTCCCCAGCACTTTCTTATAAAAATGTTCAAGAGTGAAGAAAAACTCAGGGAACTTTACAGTGGACACCCAGATGGATGTCCAGCATCTAGATGACTTGACTGTCGATAAAATTTACTCATGTTCCATGTCCCTCATGTCATATTTTACCATCCATGCTGGATTCATATGCACCCATCCACCCACCCACTCATCCTTTTTTTTGTGTGTGTGCATATAGCGGTGAGCTGAAAGCAACTAATTTTCTTTATTTCATTATGTGTCTCATTCACTAGAGTTCAGTATTTCTGTGCCGTCTCCTTTTTTTTCTTTTGAGGTGAACTTTACATATGGGATGCCCATGTCTTCCCTGTGTCATTTGAAGAGGTTTGTCAAGGCACATGGCACAGGCTCCCACCCCAGTCAAGAGTGGATGCTGACCCCAGAAACTCCTCACAGCCCTCCCCAGCGTGGCATAGCTCTTAGTCCCCACTGTGAACCTATCGTTCCATTCTACAACTTGGCGTGGATTGAACTGCATGGCACGAACCCTTGTGTCTCTGTCTTCTGTCAGTCAACACAAAGATTTCGAGAGTCATCCATGTCTTTGAGAGGGCCAGCAGTCCATATATTTTCCTTGCTGAGTCTATGCTGTCTTGGTGGGTTTGTGCTGCAATAATGAGATGCCAGACCAGGTCACTTGTGAACAATAGAAATGTCACTGCTCACAAATCTGGAGTCTGGGGAGTCCAAGATCAAGGTGCTGGCACACTGGGTGTCTGGCAAGGGCTGCTCTCTGCTTCCAAGATAGTGCTCCTCTGGCTAGGGAGCACTGACGCCAGTCGCGAGGTGCGGCCCACATGACTTCACCACTTCACACTTAGTGATGTTGTCACATTAGAGATTAGGTTTCAATCCATGAATTTGGGGAAGACATAAACACCAAGACCACAGAACACGCCATTGCGTGAACAGACCACAGTTTGATAATCCATTCTCCCGTGGATGGACACATGGGCTGTTTCCATTTTTAAAAAATATTTTGAATAAAATTGTTAGGAACATTCTAGTCATTTTCTGGACATTCATTTTTATATCTCTTGTACAAACATCTCAGAGTGGGATTGCTGGGTCATGGGGTAGTTGAATGTTTAGATTTATAATGAAACATCAAAACTTTTCCAAAACACCCCACCAGCACTGGAGAGTTCTGGTTGCCCCTCGTTCCTGGCAACATTCTGAGTTGCTGGTCTTTTAATTTGAGCTGCTCTGTGAGTCTGTATTTAAAATACACTGTTGACTGTGTGTGGCAGCACACCTGCCATCCCAGCAACCCAGCAGGAGGATAGCAAGTTCAAAGTCAGCCTCAGCAACTTGGCGAGACCCTGTCTCAAAACTGAAAATCAAGGAGATGTGGTGGAGGACCCAGGGCTGCAAAACCACCACTAGGCCCACCACCCACACTCTGCTGGACCTGGGCAGACACTCCTGTCCATGCCCAGGAGAAAAATGACCCTGCGCCTTCTTTCTCTTTCTCTGTCTTTTCTTTTCTAGCCCTTATCTGGGTTTGAAACTAAATTGACAGCAATCGCTCAAGGTGAAACTGGGCTTTCCTCCTCCCCAAAACTGGCAGCGTCTGCGCCCTAGCCAGCTCACCAGCAGACTGAGTGGGTACAGGGCTCTCTGCAGAAGTGGGGGGCCTCTGACTTCCATTTTTGACACGATTAAGTTTCCTGTTTCCTCTTGTGAGAAATAGGAAGTCTGATGGTCCATTTTCAGAATGCAGTCTTAACCTAAGTCTCGCATGTAAAAGGAAGTCATCTTAGGTGGGGAGCCACGGGGTCAGAGGTAACCCGTTTTCAAACTCCTTATCAGATATCCCATTGCACCCACAGCTCTTTTCTGCACCCACCCCAATTTCACGTCAGCCAATTGCGCAGACGGTGCCCCTGAGCGCCTCGAATCAGAGGGAAGGGCAGGATTGTGTCGGGTTGGAGATATAAGGAGGCGGACTGCCGGCCAAGTGTGCTTGCTCATCAGATTCCCATAGCGAGAGCACCCTCCCCTGGGAGTAAAGTCTGTCTTCCTCACCTTCTGGGCGTGTGCTTGATTTTCTGACAGCACCTCAGGATTTTTAATAATTTTATTTCTAACACTCTTGGGCCAGGATTGTCCCTTTGTATTCTTCCAGAACTGTGTTCATTTCATCTCAAAGTCTTCCTAAAGTGTCCTTGCCAGTCAGAGTCAGCTGGGCATTAAAGACAGACCAGGCATTTCCCCTCCCACAAGACTGGGCGAGGGGTGGGGGGTGTCTCCAGAAGCCAGAGAGGCAGCGGAAGCCAGCAGGTGCCTCCTGGAAGCAGCAGGTCTCAGGCCCTGAGCACAGGATCCAGGGCATCTCCACGGGATCCTCCTTTATCCAGCCTTAGAGAGGCTGACCTGAGTGTAGGAAGCAGCCGGGCAGGTTTCCCTGGAGGGAAGATCACAGAGCCATTTGCACTCAGAAGCCCCAGGATCTGTGTGAACACTGATGGGGGTTCCTAACCTGTGGGCATGTGTGGCAATACCTGCCTCAGGTGTGTGCAGAAGATAGTGTAAGTGGAAACACCTGCCTCAGGTGTGTAGGGGACGGAGCCGAGGGTGATAACTGCTTCAGATATGAAGAAGCAGGTGAAAGCACACCTCTCAGCAGGTACTCCATCAACATTTGTTTCCTCAGAGGATAGGAGGCCTGGAGGGCTTCTGCTCCTTCTGTTAAGACACAAAGGGCCATGTCTGAAAGCAGAGCTGAGGCTGTGTGGTTCTGAGTGGGAGGGGGTCATTGGGAGCTTCCAGATGCCCTTCGAAGCTACAGGCAAGGTGCAAGGCACTGAGACCACAGCCCCTCCTACCGTGCATAGATTCCTGGCTGAGCTCAGGGGGAGGTACTTGGACTGAGCCTGGAACTCTCTGCAAATCCAGAATCCCACAGTGTCACAGTGAGTGAAATTCAGATTAGTAGAGTCAAGAACAGTGTTGCTCTAATATTGATTCCCCAGCTTCATAATCAGGGAAGGACAGGTAAGATGTCAACATTAGGAGCAGCAGAGAAAACATGTCAGACCTTGGGGTGCTCCTTTGCAACTTTATTTATTTATTTTTTAAGAGAGAGAGGGACAGTGAGAGAAAGAGAGAGGGAGGGAGGGAGGGAAAGAGAGAATCAATTTTATTTAGTTTTTCATGTGGCTTTCATTGCTCCAACACTTTAGTCTGGTGCTGGGGTTCGAACCCACATCCTCACGCATGTCAGGCAAGCGCCAAAATTGCTGAGCCACTGCTCCAGCACTCCTTTGCAACTTTAAATGTGAAGTCATAAAAGCATGAAAAACAAAGAAAGAAGCAGGAACCTCTGCTTCACAACCAAGAGAAAAAAAGTAGTTAGAAACAGATCCAAAAAAAAACCACATGAATAAATGATAAGAATACAAGCCAAAATCACTAAGGTGACAATTACAGGTATAATCCATGTTATCAAAAAGGCGGAGGAAACTATAAATATGTTGAGGAGGAAAATAGAAGCTATTTAAAGAAAGACCCAGAATGAACTTGTTGAGATGAAAAACTACATTGTCTGAAATGAAAATACATTGAATGGGATCTATGGCAGAACAGACACTGAAGAAAATAAAAAAGATCAGTGGGGTTCAAGAGGGCAACGAAGACGATACAAAGCGATTCCAAGGAGAATGCTGACTGGAGAAAATTAGCAGAGGAGCAGGGAGCAGGGAGCAGAAAGCAATCCAACGCACACACCAGGGGAATCTCTGAGGAGGAAAGAGATTACAGACAGAAGTATACGAAGACACCGGATGGAGTTTTCTAAATTTGGTAAAACATAAACTAATAGATCCATGGATCTCAATGAACCCTATGCAGGAGAAAAGTAGTAAATCACACTGCATATGTTGTACACAAATGAACAGACAGGTTGAGCAGATTCTGTATTAGGAGTGTGCAAGCCAGAGACAGTGGGGAGACTAGAGAGAGGCAGAGGAAAACTGTCAACCTATAGTCCCATACCCCACAAAAATGATCTTTGAAAAATAAAGCAAAATGCGTGGACCCCAGGCCTCAGGTCCATGGCCTGCAGGCATGCTCAGGACATCTGTGCCCAGGAACCCCACTGGAGCCAACCTGTGCAGCCAAAGTGTGGACCCCAGGCCTCAAGTCTGGGACTGGCAGGCAAGCTCAAGACCCCTGCAGGAGCTGGCCTGTGCAGCTAACACATGTGCACCCCAGGCCTCAGGTCTGGGTCGGCAGGCATGCCCATGATACCTGTGCCCAGGATCCACCCCCAGACCCAACCTGCTCAGCCACCATGCATGGACCCCAGTCATCTGGGGCTGGAAAGTGGGCCCAGGACGCCTGCACACAGCTGACCCACCCAGACACCGTGCATAGGACACCTGGCCTCTGGTCCAAGCAGGCAGAAGTGCCCAGGACACCCACCCCCAAAGACCTCCACTTGGAGCCAACCTGCCCAGGTGCCTTGTGAAGGCCCCCTAGCCTCTGGTCCAGGGCCAGGAGGTGCCCCTAGGACACACACCTGAGGAACCCCACCTGTAGCTACCCAGCTGTAGCACATACCCACCAGGTTCAGATACATTGGACCCATATCCACTGCCAAAGATCCCAGGTCCTGTTGCAGCACACAGGAGGCTTGTTCCAGCCCATCCCAAGACCCCAGGACCCAGCAGTGAACCCCTGCTGCTGTGCTTCTACAATCCAGTGGGCTGCCCCATACCCCCAACAGATTCTAGATCAATGCCCTGGAGCCTAGATCCAAAAGATGCAGCAAAACAAGGTTCCAGGCAGAAGAAGCTCTCTGGAGGAAGGTGGTCATCAGGAGTGGTGTCTGACCTGACCATTTGACTTGCAAGGAAGAAGCACCTGGATACCTGTCTTCCTTCGCTACAGAGAAACTCAATTCAAAGTTCCAGAAGATTATCAAAAGCAAAGAATCAAAATAGAAAATATTCCACTCAAGTCCACAACTACCCAACCAAGAAACACATGGACAGGGAGTGGGATGAAAACCTAGAATATATTATCAACAATCTTATTACTAAAAGGAACCACAAACTAAAAGAAGATTTAATGAAGGAATGAAGTGAGAAAACTCAAAAGATTAAAAAAAACTCTATTATCAAAGAAATAGACACATTGTAAAAGGAAGTGAAAGAGCTAAAATCTTCAATCAATCACATCAGATGAATGATGGGAGAATTTAATAATAGACTAGCCTCTATAGAAAGCAGAACCTCAACTCTGGAAGAAAGACCTTCCAACAATGAAAATAGGCTGAGTAAGCTTGAGTGCACAGATGACAAAAAAGAAAAATCTTGCAAAACATAAGCAGAATTTTCAAAATATCTGGGATGAAATCAGAAGAAGCAATCCAAGCATGGGATACAGGAAGAAACTGAAACACAAGTGAATGGCATAAAGAACATTCTCAATAAATAGTTAAAGAAAAAATTTCCTACATCAGAATAGTCAGAGATGCTTATCCAGAAAGCACACAGGACACCCAATAGTCCTAATCAAATGAGAAGATCACTGAGACACATCAGATTCAAACTGTATAACAGGGAAATCAAGGAAAGAATATTAAAAGCTGCAAGGGAGAAATGCCAAATCACATTCAGAGGCAGACAAATAAGGATCACCTCTGACTTTTCAGCTCAGACTCTAGAAGCAAGAAGATCCTGACAGATCTTTCAATGTCTGAATGACCACAGCATGCAGCCAAGAATACTATATCCAGAAAAACTCAGCTTCAAACTTTATGGGGAAATAACAACATTTCATGATAAGATCAAACTTGTAGCAGTCATGAACAGGAAATCAGCATTACAAAGAATCCTCAAAAATAAACTACAGATAGAAGAACAAGCAGACACTACTCAAAACCCACAAATAGAGAAAATTCAATAAAAGTACACACAATCAAAAGACAATCAAGAAAGCACCGAGCTCATTAATATAACATGATGACTATGAACTAGAACCACATAACTATCCTAACTCTGAACGTGAATGGTCTCAATGCACCAATCAAAAGACACAAATTAGTAGATTGGATCAAAAAACAAAATCCAACAATATGCTGCTTTTAGGAGACTCATCTTACAGCCAATGACATCCACAGATTGAGGATAAAAAGATGGAAAAAATCTACCAGGCACACAGCCCAAGAAAGCAAACTGGTGTTGTAATACTTAAATCAGACAAAGTAGATTCCAAACATAAATTAATCAGCAGAGATAAAGAAGGCCACTACCTCCTAGTTAGGGGAACAATACAACAGAAAGATATAACCATAGATAATACATACTCTCCAAACACCAATGCTCCCAACTATGTGGAAAAATTACTCCATGACATAAAACCACCTGTGGACCTCAACATGATAATACTGAGAGACTTTAATATTCCTCTATCACCAATAGACAGACTGTCAAAGCAAAAGCAAAAACAACAACAACAAAACAACAACGAGATCTCCAGGCTAAACAACTCCATAAATCAAATGGACTTAACAGACATCTATAGAATATTCCACCCCAAATTGGCT
Source organism: Aplodontia rufa (assembly GCA_004027875.1). Taxonomy (NCBI): domain Eukaryota; kingdom Metazoa; phylum Chordata; class Mammalia; order Rodentia; family Aplodontiidae; genus Aplodontia; species Aplodontia rufa. The sequence goes on along the minus strand of PVKS010003684.1, from coordinate 80,319 downwards.
GAGTATAACTTCTTCTCAGTAGTGCATGGATCCTTCTCCAAAACAGATCACATTCTAGTTTACAAAGGAAATCTCAGCAAATACATAAAAGTAGATATTATTCTATGTATCCTATCAGAGCATGGTGCCATGTCCCTAGCAATTAATTGCAAAAATAATAAAAGAAAACACACATATACATGGAGATTGAATAATACCCTATTAAATGAAGAATGGATCTAAGAAGATATGAGAGCAGAAATCAAAAAATTCTTGGAAGCAAATGAGAATGAAGACATAATAGATCAAAACTTTTGGGACAGCATGAAAGCATTCCTAGGGGAAAATTTATAGCACTGCATGCCTACATTAAAAACCAGGAGAGGGCTGGAGCAGTGGCTCAGTGGTTGTGGCACTTGCCTGGGAGGCACGAGGACAAGGATTTGAATCCCAGCACCATGTACACAGTGAAGTGTTGGAGCAACAACGGCCACATGAAAAACTAAATAAAGTTGATTCTCTCTCTCTCTCTCTCTCTCTCTTTCTCTCACTGTTCCTCTATCTTAAAAAAATAATAGGAGAGATCTCAAATAAATAAGCTTATGCTCCATCTTAAATCCCTACAATAGGAAGAACAATCTAATCTCAAACCTAGCAGAAGCTGGAAATAATCAAAATCAGAGCTGCAATCAATAAAATTGAGAACACACACACACACACACACACACACACACACTAAAAAGAATCAATGAAACTAAGAGCTGATCCTTAAAAAAATAAAATTGACAGACCCCTAGCTAATCTCACTAAAAGAAGGAAAGAATTGAAGCAAATCAACAAAATCACCAACGGAAAGGGAGTGATCACCACTGACCCCATGGAAATCAAACAGATTATCAGAACATATTTTGAAAAACTATCCTCCTCTAAATTAGATAATCTGAAAGACATGGACAAATTTTTAGACACGTATTACATCCCCAAATTGATGCAGGATGAAATTGAAATCTTAAACAGCCCAATAACAGGCACTGAAATCTATATAGCAATTAAAAGCTTTCCAAAGAGGAAAAGCCCAGGACCTGATGGATTCCCTGCTGAGTTTTACCACACCTATGAGGAGGAGCTAACTATTACACCTCTCCTTAATAAGCTATTCCAAGAAACTGAAAAGGAGGGAACTTTCCCAAACCCTTTTTATGAAGCAACCATAATTCTGATATCAAAACCCAACAATGACTCATTAAAAAGAGTAAACTATAGACCAATATCCCTCATGAACATCGATGCAAAAGTCCTTAATAAAGTTCTCATAAACCACATCAAGAAGATAATTCATCATAATCAAATGGGCTTCATTCCAGGGATGCAAGACTGGTCCAACATATTCAAATTAATAAATACGATTCATCACTTAAATGGAATTAAGGTCAAAAACCATATGATCATCTCAATTGATGCAAAAAAAAAAGGCCTTCAATAAAATCCTGCACCCATTTATGCTCAAAACTCCAGAGAAAATAGGCATCAAAGGAACTTAACTTTGTAAAGGTCATAAATGTCAAACCCTCAGCTAGTATAATACTAAACAGAGAAAATCTGAAAGAATTTCCACCAAACTCAGGAACAAAACAAGACTGTCACTCTCATCACTTTTATTCAAGATAGTCCTCAAAATCCTAGCTGGATCCTTCAGACAAGAGAAGAAGATCAAAGGGATAAGAATAGGAAGAGAGGAAATCAAACTATCCCATTTTGCTGATGACATGATCCTATATCTGGAAGATCAAAAAAACTCCACTAGAAAACTGCTTGAGCTTATAAGTAGATTTAGCGAAGTGGCAGCCTACAAGATTGTCACCCATAAATCAATAGCTTTCCTATATGCCAACAATAATAGGGCAGAAGAAGAAATCAGGAAATTAATCCCATTCACAATATCCTCAAAAAGAATAAAATACTTGGGAATTAATTTAACAAATGAAGTAAAAGATCTCTACAATGAAAATTATCAAACATTGAAGACAGAAATTGAGAAGATGGAAAGATGTTCCATGTTCTTGATTAGGCAGAATTAATATTAAAATGGCCATTCTGCCAAAAGTGCTACACAGATTCAATGCAAGCCCCATCAAGACACCAATGTCATTTTTTTTTTAAAGAGAGAAGGACAGTGAAAGACAGAGACAGAAAATCAATTTTTATTGAGTTTTTCACATGGCTTTTGTTGCTTTGACACTTATAGTTGTGTACATGGATGCTGGGGTTTGAACCTGCATACTTGCGCATGCCAGGCAAGCACTGTAACAGCTGAGTCACTGCTCCAGCCCCAATGTCATTCTTTATAGATGTAGAAAAAGCAATCTGATATTTGACAAAGGGGATAAAAAAATAACGTGGAGGAATGACAGCCTATTCAACAAAGGGTGCTGAACAGACTGGAGAAGCATTTTCAGGAAGTTGAAACTAAAGCTTTATCTCCCACCTTGCACAAAAATCAAATAAAAATGGATCAAGGAACTAGGAATTAAACCAGCTACCATACAACTGCTAGAAGAAAAATTAGGACCAATATTCCAGCACATGGGAGGTGGCAAAGACTTCCTCAACAAGACTCCCAGTGCGAAAGAATTAAAGTCAAGAATTAATGAGTGGGATGCCATTAAATTAAAAAGTTTTTGTTCTGCCAAGGAATTGGTCAAAATTGTCAAGAGTGAACCTACAGAATGGGAGATAATCATGGCCCATAATTCCTCCAACAGGGGACTAATATCCAAAATTTACAAAGAACTCAAAAAGCTTGATATCAAAAATGGAAACAATCAAATCAGTAAGTGGGCCAGAGAGCTATACTGAAACTTCTCAACAGAGGAAATCAGCAAGCCAATGAATACATGAGAGAGTGCTCTAAATCACTAGCAATTGGGGAGATGTAAATCAAAACTACAGTAAGATTTCACCTCACTCCATTTAGATTGGCAAAGATGAATAATACAAACAATAACAAGTGCTGGAGGGGTTTTGGGGAGACAGGAACATTGTTGGTGGCACATTGTTGGTGGAACTGCAGACTGGTACAACTGCTCTGAAAAGCAGTATGGAGACTCCTCAAAAAATTAGGGTTGGATCCACTGAACAACCCAGCTATCCTCTTCTGGGTATTTTCCTAGAGGAGTTAGAATCAGCACATTATAGTGACACAGCAAAAATCAATGCTCATAGCAGCTCAATTTACAGTAGTTAAATTATGGAATCAGCCTAGAAGCCCCTCACTGGATGAATGGATCCAAAGTCTCTGGTACACATACATACAATGGAGTTGTACTCAGCTATTAGAAACAATGATGTTGCAGCCCTGAAGGTAAATGGATAGCAATGGAAGAAATCACACTGAGTGAAGTTAGCCAAACTCGGAGACTCAAGGGTCGAACATTTTCCCTCATCTGTGGAGGCTAGAGCAAAATCCAGGCTTGGGTGAAATGTAGTCAAACTCATGTATTAGAGTCAGCAAAGGCTTAGCAACATATACTCTAGGGGAACCGTAGACATGTAGGGAGGAGAGGGTAGGGGCCAGGCAAGCTGATGGGCTAGGGAGGGAAGATAGGGAGGGATCTAGGGAGACAATCAACAATGTAGCATACTCTTTACCCTCTCACCCCTAGAATTCTGGAAAATTCACACACATATATATAGATATAGATATACAAAGACACTTATATCTGTTGTAGGGTTGTAATATAGAAGTATCAAGCTACCAGGGTATGGGCAATGTGGGGGTAACTATGATTTGGGGTGAAATGCATATCATATGAAGTGTGTTTATATGCACTTATGATTGTACAACAACCCAACTCTTTAATAATAAAAAAAAATTAAAGATAAACAATTTCTTAGTCAAAGAGCAAATGAGAGAATTTATGGTCAGCAGAATGGCACTATAATAAATGCTAAATAATGTTCTTCATGCAGAAAGAAACTTGTAGCAGGTTCACGGAGAAGTGAAGAAAACTGGAAATGACAAAAGTGTGGGCAAAAAAGGAGCATTTAAATTGACTTTGTGAAATGCAAAACACAGTTGACCTCTCAAGGGAAAACAGAGTAAAGTACTAGAAGGTTCATAACACACAGGAAGTGATACCCATAACAGTGTGAAGGACAGAGAGGACTCAGAAGTATACTACTGAAAAGCTTTCACACTAAGATGTGGTGTGACCTGATATTGTGTGAAGGTGTGCCATTGGGTTAGAGATGAAAATAGTGACTGAACAGAAACCACCAAAAGGAACAAGTCTGGGCTCTGGACATTTAATGTGTTATAGATTTGATGGAGTCATGGGCAGGTATTGCCACATCCGTTCCCCAGGTTAGGACATCCCCCACCCTGCGAGGATTCACATGGACCTCAGAGCCCAAGACTCACTCATATCTGTAACACATTAAATGTCCAGAGCCCAGATGTTGTAATTAAAAGGCAGAAATTGTCAAATTGGATTAAAAAATAATCTAGTCCCAAATATGCTCTGTGTGCAAGAAATGCTCTTTAAATACAAAAGCAGACAGGGTGAAAGTAAGGCGTGGCAAAAGATAGACCACGTGTATTCTTCAAAAGCTGGATTTGCTGCACTCAGACCAGTAAGGATGGATTTCAGAATAAGAACATTTTGAGATTTGTGGGATGCAGTGAAGCAGTGCTAACCTGAAAAACTCAAAACGCTAAATTCTTTTATTGGACTTGGATATGCTTCTTTTTTAAAGAACTACAAAATGGAGAAAAGTTAAGCCCAAAGTAAGCAAAAGAATGAAGAGCAAAAGTTAATTAAATAGAAGCCAGGTAAACAAGAAGAATCAATAAAACCAAAACCTAATTCTTGAAAAGTTTATTGATAAATCTTTAGCCAGATTGATCAGGAAAGAAAAAACGGAGACACAAGTGACCAGGGTCAGAAATGGAGGGACACCACTACAGACAATGGCAGCCTGGCAGAGAAATGGCATGAGCAAGTTTATGTCCATGAACTCAAAATTACAACAAAGGAATACATTTCCCAGAACAAACGGATTAGCCATGTTTCCTCTAGAGGACACAGGGAAAGATAGCATATATATTTCTATGTAAAAATTCAAAGGAACTACACAAAAGCTGCAAGAAGTAATAAGGGAGTTTAGCAAGACCACATGACCAAAGGCCGATGTAAAAGCGTTAACTGGACTTCTACCTGCTAGCCATAAACAATGGGAAACTGAAATTTAAAAGAAAAAAATTATAATAAAATATGACATATTTAATCACTTTAACAAAGAAATGTGCAAGGCTCATCCTACATGGGGAAAATCTAACGAATATCACTGAGTCAAAATGAAAGAAAACCTAAATAAATAGAGATCTGCTGTGTTCATGGACGAGGATGGTCAGTATCGTTAGAATGGCAACTCTCCTAAAATTATGTAAAGATCCAATGTAAACGCAAGAAAAGCATCCCAGAATTCTTTCTCAGAGACATCGATACGCTAGTCCTCATGTTCACCTAGAAATGCCAAGGACATAGAGGAGCCGAACAATTTTGAAAAAGAACAAAAGTGGGAAGACATACAATATCTCAGCGCTCATCACAGCAATTGTGATGGGGACAGCTTGGTACTGGTGAAATTGATGTCCACACAGAAAGACACACACCTACATGGTCAGTTAATTTTGACCAGCGTGCCAAGGCAAGTCAAGGGACAATCATGGATTTGAAACAAATGTTACTGAAACAATTGGAGATGTGTGCATGGAGCTCACCTTTGAGCCGTACCTCATGCCCCAGAAAAAACTAGCTCGAAGTGAATCCTTACAGCGTTTTTTTTTAGGATAGGGTCTTGATGAGTGGCCCAGGCCGGCCCTGAACACATCTGAGCCTCCTGAGCAGCTAGAGCTAACTGTCAGCACAGATCCTAGATCAAAGTGCAAATCTATAAAGTCTCAGAATAAAACATAACTCAAAATTTCAGTGACCTTGAGTTAGGCAAAGATTTTTTTAAACAGGAGGAAAACAAAAATGTAAATTGTATGTGAAAAAATGTAGGATGCTGCTAAAATGTAAGTGCTTGTTCTTCAAAAGACACCGTCAATTGGTATAGTCCTTGCCCTGAGGCATTTGTGAGACCCTGGATTAGATCCCCAGCACCATTAGGTTGGGCAAGGAGTGGGGGGAGAAAAGGAAGAATGAAAGAACAGGTGAGCGGAATACTGGAAGGACTGTCTGCCAGCCACTGCCTGGGGAGGACCCACAGGTGAGGACAGTGTCTGGGGAGTGGGAGGAAGCATCCTATAGGTCCCTGGCAATCTTGGGTTGTCACAGCCCAGGCAGGGCTTCTGATGTTCTCCTAAGTGCTTTCTAGACCTCGAAGCTTCTTATCAGGCAGGTCCTTGCTGGGCTGGGCCACCCTCTCTCTGGGCTATGCTCATCCCAGTGGGCAAGTCCCCAATCATCTTTGGGAACAAGGGACAAGTGAGTCTCCGTTCTCTTCTTCCACCCACCTGTGGCTTTCAGACCCCATCATGCACAGAGCCTTGTCTTCCTGGCCTCCTGATGCCACCCACCAGGTAGACGTCTTGGAAGGGGCTCTGCTCCCTGTGGCTGCCCAGGGCTGGCTGAGGGGCAGCTGGACCCATACCAGAGGTGCCTTTTGGAAGAAATCCACCTTCGAGGCAGTAGGGCAAATGACACAGTGTGGTCATGCTGGCAGAAATGGGAGAAAAAATAACGTTGCCTTTGTAAGGGAATCAGCTGAGTTTTACATTCTTCCCCAAATCAACTAAGCCATTTTCACAACATAAAATGAGCAAAAAATGTAATTATTTCAAGGTGTCCTTCACCTCGAACTCACTCTAGGCCAACAGCTAAGGGGTTTTTAAAAATACATATATTTAAAGCAAATATTATTGCAAATGACTACTCTGTAATTTGGATTAATTGCTTTTGGTTTTTTCTGGAATAAAATCTTTAAGGCAAACCCATAAAAATCCTGGAGCCCAGACCAGCTGTTCCTATGATGGTTCATTTGCAGGGAGTCCAACGCTACCCCACAGGCAGCTGTGCTGGGTCACAGAGTCAACCGGTATGCTAAAGACCCACACCAGGCAGAGGCCACACCACGGAAGCCCTGTCCCTCCTGGCTGGCATCAGCCTAAGCCTCAGGGGTGGCCTAAGACCCCCCATCCAGGGTCTAGGAAGGGCCTCCCAAATGCACCACTCTTCCCTCTGTAGGGTGAGGCCAGTGGCTCAGCCTTCAGGCCCACCCAAGGGAGACTGTGCCAGTGCCAGCTGGGAGAGCTGGGCTCTGGCTGTGACCCAGGATGCTGACACTCAGCACAGGTTGGGGAAGTAGGGGTGGGGCAAAAGGGGGAGGGGGGAGCCTCCTTCACTCTAGGCAGTCCTCCTGGGGCTTCCTGCCCTCCTTGGGACATCTCTGACTTGAGCGTTTACTGGTGTGGAGCTTGGCAAGACCCTGTTGCAGGAGGGACCTTGGCAAGGCCGTGGAGGGGCTCCATCTCCAGGAGCCTTATGGCATGAGCATGTATGTTCAGGTGCCTCTGGGGACCCCTGCAAGCCATTTCTGCTGAATGAGGGCCAAGGGCAGTGTCCTGCAGAGGTAGGCACTCTTGTCAGCTGCCTGCTGCTCTCCTGACTCCATCCAGCTCCTCACACTTGTTCTGTGTGGCTGCCTGGGAGGTGGACACCATCTTTCTATTACTTGGCCTTCTGCCCAGAGTTGTGAGGTTGGGGAATGATAGGTGGGGGGCTTCCTACAGTGCAGGTGAATGGAAGTATGGAGGCATCCCACCCCCAGAGCTCCACCCTTGGCCAACAGACATGAACCAGGTGTCAGCCAAGGAGAATTCACCACTGCAAGTAACGACACAGAAGTCAAGGATTTGGGGTCCTGGCCAGCTCTGTCCACCGTGTGCACATAAACTGGAACAAACTCCATCCTCTGGTAGACTGTGTTGTTCCCGTCAGTTCATTGAATGAGTTTGCACCATTCCATCTACTCATGTATCCATCAACCTCTATCTGTCTATCCTTGATTAATGCATCTATATCCCATGCATCTATCACCATCCATCCATCCATCCATCCAACATCCACATATCCATCCATCCATCCATCCATTCAACATCCACATATCCATCCATCCATCCATCCATCCATCCATCATTCATCATTCTGAGTGGCTGCACCCTCCATATCCAGGTGCAGGGAGGACTGCCCTGGTGGGGTGGAAGGACTGACCTTCTCTGAGTAGGACAGAAGTGGAGATGAGACTCTACCAGATTCATAACAAAGAATACCCCAAAAGTCAAGATTGGCCATCAGAACACCCCTGAAACTAGGGATGGGGGTGACTACCATCATGAAGACAAGAAAGAATGGGGCTGTCCAAGTTCTAGATGCCCCTTCTCCACAGCTGAGCAGCTGCCCCTGTCCCATACCAGTTAATTCCCAGGGATGCAGGTAACTGATGGCAGAGATCCTGCCTCCAGCTCCAATGTGGCTCCCAGACTTCCCCCAGCTGAGTCCCTGCAGATCCTAACATCCAGAGTTCTCAGCATCACCCATTCTTGGGTCGCAGCCATCAAGCCCTCCTTCCTCTCAGATCCTCCAGTTAATTCCTGGACATTAGCAGGAGCCAGCAGTCAAGGGCCAGCAGGTGTCTGTGGAAGGAGAAAGGCCAGAACAAACAGGGCGAAGCTGGAGGATGCACAGACTCATGGGCAGAGGAAGCTGTATTCTCATTGAGTTCCCAAAACAGAAAATGGGAGAAAATCACCAATGAAGAGTTTCAGGAAAACTCCCCAGAGCTGAGAGCTCCGGTGTGAAAGAACTCACAGTGCATGAAGACTTCAGAGCTCATCCTTGTGAAACAGTGGAGCACTGGGGACAAAGAAACGGTTCTTATTTATACTGCAAAAAGATGAATTAGTGATTTTCCCATATGTGCTGTTAGTGCATTTTAATTGTACATGATGGTGTGATTCCTTGTTACATATTTATGCTTGCACACTAAATATAACAATATAATTTGGCCAATATCAGTTCCCAGCATTGTCCATTTCCCTCCCCTCCTCAGTCCCCTGGTATCTTTCCTCTGTTCTACCGATCTCCTTTCTGGTTTTGTGAGATTTCCCTCCACACACACCTTTCCTTTCCTTTTTCCTCTCTAGCTTCCACATATAAAAAGAAAACACACGACACTTGACCTTCTGAGCTTGGCTTATTTCACTTAACATAGTGTTTTCAAGTTCCATCCATTTTCCTGTAAATGACATAATTTCACTATTTTATGGCTGAGTGAAACTTTTGTAGGGTTGGGGATGTGACTTAGAGGCATAGTGCTTGCCTAGCGTGCATGAGGTCCTGGGTTCTATCCCCATTACTGAGAAACACACACACACACACACACACACACACACACACACACACACACAAACAACTTCATTGTGTGTATATGTCCCATTCTTTATCCATTCATCCATTGATGGTCACCTAGACTGGTTCCATAGTTTAGCTATTGTGGACAAAGAGAAGATTCCTCAAGATCCTAAGGGGAAGAAACAAGACATAAAAAATCTTCCATGTAGAATTCTATACCCAGCCCACCTATCATCCCACTATGGTGGAAGAATGCAGGCTTTTCAAAGTCCTTAAAAGTTTATCTTCTTGTGCATTCTTTATCAGAAGTGACTGCAAAATGTGCTCTGCAAAAATGAGAACATAAACCAAGAGAATTTACACTGAAGGTGGCAGGAGAGCTGAGGGGATTTCTCCAGGAGCTCTTGCAATGGTGGCCACATGTGCCATGTAGAGGCTTCCAGTCCCTGTTTGAGCAGGTAACTAAGATGCCATCACCATTTCTGCAGTCACTGTTGTCCCTGTCTCATTTGGGGTCGACTCTGGTTCTGGGCTTGCCTAGCTTGTTTTGACCCTTTGCAGATGAAGTTTCTGCTTCCTCTCCATGAGCTTCTTGTGGCTGCCGTAGCAGATGACCACAGATCTAGTGGATTAAAAAAGCACAAATGTATTCTTCTATAATTCTGCCAATCAGAAGACCAAATGGGTCTCTGGGCTCAAGTCAAGTGTGGGCAGGGTTGTTCTATCTGGGGACTCTATAGTACATTTTCTTGCCTTTTCCAGTTCCTAGAGACTGCCCAAATTCTGTGGCTAATGGCTATATCCATCCATGTCCAAAGTCTGCAGGGCTGGTGGGACCCTTCTGATACCATTTCATTTTAACTATCACTCTCCTGCCTACCTCCACCATTTGTAAGGTCACTTGTGATTATGCTGGGCCACCCAGAAAATCCAGGATACACTCCCCACTTTGAGGTCAGCTGATAATAAACCCTAATTCCTGCTATCTGACTTTGCCCTGCTGCCCTTCTTCCCTGAGTTACACCTCCCCTCCTCCATCCTCTGCTCAAGCAACACTGGCTGCTTCTGCCTCAGGGCCTTTGCACTGAGGTTCCCTCTGTCTGAATGCTATTCCCTAAACACACAGGTGGCTCTGTCCTCATTCCCTTGTGTTTCTTCTCCAATGTCACCTCCCTAGGGAGGCCTCTCTCGGCCATGAGCAGGGAAGCCTGCTGGAAGCCATGCCTTCCTGGTGTCTGAGTCCTCGCCTCTCCTTTGTGCCCGTGGCACTCCAATTCTTCTAGACTGCCTGTGATAGTCACTCTTGCTTGAGGCCACCTTCCCTGTGAGCATGGGCTCAAGGGCGTGGGAGAGGCTTTCGTCTGGCTTTGTGTGCTTGGGGTCCTTGCCATGCCTGGCTCAGAGTAGGTCTTGAGCAAGCAAGGCTCACGGTACAGGCTGCATCAGGCTTGGCCGTGGTCAGCCCTGCTCTCCCCAGTGTGGCTCAGCTGCTCTCAGAGCGCTCACCTGCCCAGGATGCCCACCTCTCCTTGCACAGCCTGGCAGCCATTGTCAGTTCTGAACATTTAACCGAGACAGAACCACAGTGTGTGGCCCTCCGTGTCTGGTTGCCTTCACTCAGCAGGCATTTCCAAGGTTCACTCCCACTGCCCACTGTTGGTGTCAGGGCTCCATTCCCTCTGTCGGGGGACACAGCCCATTCACCATCAGAGGGGACCCTAACATTCCCATTCATTTCAGTTTCAGTGAGCTCTGCAGCTAGCCTCACACCCTTAGGGGTCTCACAGTCAAGAGGAATGTGAATCAAATGAAGAACACGGTTAAGGCAACTCCAAGTGGTGGTGCCAGCTGGAGGGAGGGCGCACAGGAGGAGGACCCTTATCCCCTGGCCCTCCAACCACGTGTGCTCCCTGAACCCTGCACTGGCACGTGCACCCTTGATCTGGTGCTCCTTTCAAAAGTTCAATGCTTTGAAGATGAGCAGGGACGTTTATGATGCGAATGCTGGGTGTAAACAGCAGCTTCCTTGGGATGGCATTCGTGAGTGCTGAGAGCTGGGTTTAGACAGCCACTTCCTTGGGATGGCATTCCTGTGTTACAACTTCCACCTTCACTAAGGCGAACTGCACTGTGGTGTTCAGCACATCCACCACAAGTGCCACCTTCCCCACTGACCTGTCCAGAACATTTGCATCCTAAAGAACCCATGCCTGCCCCTAGCCCCCAGCAACTGCTAATCTATTTCCTGTGCCTCTGGATTTGCCGTTCCGAACATCTCACAATGTGCATCAGATCATGAGTGGCCTTTCATGACAGGTTTTGTCCACACGGCAACATGTCTTCTAGGTTCCTCCAGGCAGTAGCACACGCCAGCGCTTCAGTCCCATTTATGGCCAGGTAATACTCCATCACCCCTACTCACCCTTCTTGATTTATGCTGCCTGCTCCTGTGTGGTTCTTCAGCTCCTGCAGAGCAGTTGCAGGGCATTGGCTCCTGCCAGGAGCTTCTGGAACTGTGAAGGCTGGTTTTGCAGTCTGCCACCTCAGGCTGACCTTGCCATCCTGAACACTGCCACCTGGCTCTGCTGGGCTGACCCACAGAGAACCTCTCTGACGTCTTAGGACAGAGACGAGAGTGCAGCCAGGATGCCGGAGCGGGGTGTTCTTAGTTAGCAAAAAGCACACACATACAAAGAGAGAACCAGGAAATGCTAATCTGATTGGGAAGCAGCCTTCAATGAATGACATCATCCAGAGAACATAAATCTTGGTTTGCACGATTTATTTATGTTAAGAAAGCCGCATACAACGCCGAGTTTTCAATGGCTTTGTTTAAGTGATAGTTTTGCCTCTTTAGTGAAAGTTGGAGCAATGATAAACAGCTCCAGCTGTAAAAATTAAAGGCGGAGGGGAAGCCAAGGTGATTATTACAGAAAAATGCTGAGTGGGGAGGGGCACTTGGCCCTTCCACCCTCTAAAATGAAAATTACCCTCCACCACGACGCGCCACGAACAATTACCTGCTGTTTATCAATTAACCTCTTTAAAAGTGCCACGTCTCAATGAGGAGCTGTTATTCCTCTGATGTGAAAACTGGCTTATTCGTGTTTATTAGAACAGCCATGTCCCATGTGGTCCCAGCTTCGTGCACACTTAACAGACACCTATATTTTTCTAGTGATACCTTTTAAGATTGGAAATACATGACTAGAAGCTCAGATACCAAGGAGCATGACCATGTGTTAGTGAGCTCCTAAAATGGGCCCCCCAAGCCTCTGGCCAGGGCAAGGGGATTCTGCTCAGCCCCGGGAAGCCACAGCCCCCTCCTTGGAGGAAGTGTTGGGAAGAAAGGGGCTCCTGACTTCCCAGTGAAAGTGGGCGTAGGAAGTACAGACTCCAAGTCGCTGAGTCCTTCTGAATGCAGGTGAGCCACCGGTGACCAAGATGCCTGATTGGGCACCCTCCAGACTTGGCTCTCGCTGCACAGGAACCCAGGAGAGGTCCCAGGCAGAGATGCTACCGCATGCCCTGGAGGGCCTGCCTAGCACTAAATCCCCTAAATGAGGCCTCTGGGGTCAGGGGCTTTCCTTGGACCCCTACATCTGCCTTGGAGGGTAGATCCTTACCATGACCATGAGTTCCTCCACCTGTGGAGATAACTGTCACCTGGGATCCTTGTGATGCTCACGGCACTGTGTTGTAACTCAGGAGTGGGAGGCTGGCCAGCACCCAGCCGGAACAGTAGTCTGGCCCGGGGCTCCCAGCTCAGCCTGAACACCCGGGTCAGAGCCTGGTGGTGGTTTCTCCCCAGGGTGTTCCTTCTGTATGCTTTCCCACCTGCTCTACTGCACCCAGCAAGCCTGCTTCCCCTTCTAAAGACTGTGCCCTTGCAGCTGGGGCCCTGGTGGTTTGCTCTCACACCAGCTTGCTGGATGCTGGACAGCCATGTGAAAGCCAAAACAGATAGAGGACTGGGCCTCAGGCACGCAGGCATCCTGTCTCCTGTCTTCCCCTGGGCAGACCCCAGGGTGGCGGACACCCAGGCCTGCTCACGCAGGGCTCTGCAAACCCTCATTCATGACTCACCCGGTCACTCACTGAGCAGCCCAGCCCCGTGGAGGAGGCAAGATGCGCTGGACACGCCAGGTCAGGGAGAGGAGACTCCCACAAGACTCCAGTTTCTAAGCTGCCACGCTGCTCCACCCTGCAGCGTTGCTCATAGGTGAGTGAGTCCTGGGTCTGAGGTCTGAGCTGGCCTGTGAGCTGCAAGGAGATCGGTTGGTCCTGACAGCAGGTGAGGACAGGCCAAGTTCAAGATGGCTCCAGACTCTGGAACCTCATGGGCCGCGGATGATTGGAGTCTGAAGCTCCCAGCATTGCTGTCCTCAAGTCAGGCCTCAACTTCTTGTTCAGACAGGAGCAGCTCCCAGGAGTGGCCTGCGGCTATGGGAGAGGAAGTACAAGAGGGCAGGAGTGGAGGGAAAGGTCTCTTGCCACTAACTCCCTGGCTCTGGCTTCTAGAAGCCCTTGCCTGCAGGCACCCCACCTGTCCGCCCAGGTTTCACTAGGGAATGGGGGCTCTGGAGGGGCTGACTGAAGGTCCCAGCAGAAGCATGGCAGAGGTGGGGTCTGGCTAAGGAAAGCTCCTGCCCCACCCCCAAGTCCTATGGTTGGTCCTGGTTTGCAGCTCTAAGATGAGGGGCAGGAACAGCCCTGGGTGCTGGGAGGGGAGGAGCCCAGTCTAACCCTCTGGTTGACTTCCACTGTCCTCCCTCTGCCACTCACCAGCTGTATGCAATCCATTATAATTCATTAATGTCACAGGAGGGTGTCTCCCTCCCTGTGAGTAACAGCTGCTTGAAGCTGTACCCAGCCATCTCCACCCAGCACATAGTAGGCCCTCAAAGAAGTAACCCATGGGGACTTCAGGGGCATATGCCAAATGCAGGTATGTCCCTGCCACAGAGCCACCTTCCTTTCTTGGGGGTGGGGGCAGCCTCTGGGCTCTGGGACTCAGGAAAGAAGGAGGCCCCAGAGCACAGGTTGTGAAATCTGGGAAGGGTCAGAGTTGTACAGCTGCCTGGGTCCCGCTGCTCTTCTCTGGTCCCTGGGCATGGGCTCTGGAGCCCTGGTGGGGGAGTGTCCCGGGTACAGAGGATACGGCCTGATTCCATCATCTTGGGGTCTCTCCTCAGAGCTGGTAATCTTTTCCCTGCCTAGGGTGGTCCTGGTCTCCGGCTTTTCCTGCCAGCTCAGGGAGCCTTGTCTCCACTGCCAGCCTACCATTACTGGTTTAGTAGAAGGCAGCTTCTTGTCCACCACAGTCCCCTCTCTTCCCCTCCCTCGCCCATAGGTCCAGCCCCCTCTCCTGGCTCTCCCTATTCCCACCTCTACCTTCACCCAGAGGGGCAGCAGCAGTGAATCCAAGTTCAAGCTCCCAAGTTCAAGCCTCAGGATCCAGTCAGAAGTGCTCAACACAGGGAGGAGGCGGGAGCAGAACGGGACAGCGGGCGCTCTCAACGGGCCTCCCAGCCCAGCAGAATTAGACCACTCTAGAGTCCAGGCCCGTTGTGTGACATTTCTAGATACTTTGGGGCCCCCAATAACCTGAAAGAGCAGCCCACGTTGAACAAAACCTGCCAGAGGGAGGGGGAGACCCCACACCTCCACCAGCTGAGGAGGCGAGTGGAGAGAGGGAAGGCTAGGGAGGAGGGAGCGGGTGAGAGGACAGGATGGGCAGAGAGAACTCCAGGGACCCTCCAGTCAGGGCACCCTCCAGTCAGGGCACCTATCTGCACCCAGAAACCTGAACCAAAGCGGGTGGGTTGCGCTTGGCCTCCTGCTGCGCTGAAGCCTGGCATTCTCCACCCGTGGTTCTCTCCTGCCAACCCCACAATAAACCCTCATAGGATAAGAGGTGCGCTGACTCCGTGTTGTAGAAGAGAAAACGGAGGCACAGAAGAAATCTGCTCTTCCTCCCTCACCTGTGCGGGACAGAGCCCACAAAGACAAAATCTGGTTTCCAAACCAAGAGGGTGGGCCCTGCGGGACTGCATCTGCAACAGAGAGACTCGGTACGAATTCCAGCGGGGCTGATTCCAGTCAGCTCTGCCACCCGCTGCTCTGCTCGCTTCCGCTCCAACGTGGGCCTCTGGGGACATAAAGGGAGGGCTCAGAGCTTCCACCGGGCAGCTCCCAGGCCTTGGCCACCATTGGCTTTGGCTCCTCATTTTCGTTGCTGCCAGTGTCCTGTCCTCGCCCGGCTGGAACTGCAAGTGCAGACAGTGACCTAGTATATGCCGACACGGACTAGAGCTAGAGCGGCACCGGACCTAGCGCAGCCGCAGCTTTGCGGGCGCCACAGGCCAGGGAGAAGCGGGAAACGAAGTTGCTCTCAGCAAGCGCAGGGCAGGAGGCCCCGGGGTTCAGGCAGCAGGAGGGGAACCCCAGCCTCATGGCTGCATGGCTCAAGAGCACACACAGCGCAAATCGGATAAGGGGATTCATTGACAGAGTTTTAAAGGTTCTGGGATCCAAAGGAAAGGCTTAGGAAACAAATTCCGTTTATTGCTCCCGGAGCCAGAGCCTATGCGTGATTGCAGGAGCCCCGCGGCTTCTACAAGCTGAGCGCCTATTCTACTGCGCTCAGCTTGCAGGAAGCAGTCCTTGAGGATTTCCCGCACCTTCTGGAGAAGGCTTTAGGCAGGGTGAACGAGGCAGCTCCCTCCTGGGCTCCAACCTGGAGACAGACCAGAGTTTGAACCCAGTTTCGATCTGATCTCTTAAAACAAAAGAACTTCCCGTGGGGCCCTCAAAATGCTTGGTGGCAGGGGCCAAGATAGGTGACACACCTACACATCTACCCTCTGGAGGGCCAATCACCTGCAAGGACTGCTGGACACAAGAATACCCAGCCGATAAGCAGCTCTATTCCCCAGCCTGGAGTCTGCCCTCTGAGTCGCCCTCCCTGGAGGCTGCCCATTGCGGGGACAAAGGTTTTGTGCTCCTAAAAAGTCAGTTTCTGAGCATCTCAGGTTTGGGGGAAATCAGCTGCATGGCTCACATTCCTGGGAAGTCTTGGAAAGCATCTGCCTTTCCTGGCAACCCATTCTGGGACCAGGAATCAGGGAATTAGTGCTGAGAGGGTTAAACTGCCTAGCAAAGGGGAAATCATAGGCCAGAATTTAGGACTTGTATTGTCCAGGTCACAGCAAAGTTCCCTGCTGAGTGAAAAGGGGACCTGAGACACTAACCTCAGGGTTCTTGTGACCCCTGCAGAGCTGAGGCATGGGCAGGGTGAGTACTCACTTTGGGTAGAGAAACAACCCTTTAGACTTGTTCTTCACCACAATCATGTTGGTCTGAACTCAGGCGGACCAGCTGCCTGCCCCAGGCTCTGAGTTGCCCATTGTGGTTGGTCCAGCAGACCACCTCCATTGTCCCCTCTGTGTAGTAGGGACCAAATTAACTCATTCCCAAGGGCCCCTTGTGACCTCCAGCCTGCTGTTGCTTAAATCTGAGACACATTTCCACTAAGGGTGAAACAGAGAACATACCTAGAGAGGGAGACCCTAATCTCATATGACTCAGTGCCCCCTCCTGTTGGGGTGGGGTCAGGTCTTGTGGGCTCAATCTGATCGAGAGCCCTCTTGCAGTTCCGCAGTTCCAGACTTCCCTGGAAAGCCCACATGTACTCTCTTTTCTAACCAGACAGGAATCAGAGAATGTGCAAAACTTGACTTGGAATCCCACAGAGTCCAGAGGCTGAGCAGCCAGATTTGGGAAGTTCAGAGGGACATGGAGGGGAAGGGGCAAGCACCTGGCAGGGTCAACATTTCCTGCACAGGGCTGCAGCAGGGCTCCCTGGGGCCTGAGGCCCGGAAGGAACAGGTGGACCCACTCTGAGCCTGCGCCTCTGTGCACGCCACTACTGGCCTCCTCCCCAGAGACCTGGCAGCCCCCGGAGGCATGGGGGCACAGGCCTGGCCAAGTGAACAGACCAGGAGTGTGAATGTGTGGCCAGCAGAAGCACAACGCTTCCGGGGGACCCCTGGGGCTGGGGACCCTCCTCCTGCTTGCTGCAGCTTTTCTTACACCCCCAGCCTGAACTCTTCCAGAGGAGCTGAGTTGGTGTCTCCAGCTGCACCTCTCAGCTGCTGGAAAGACTGGGAGCCAGTGGACTCCTTCCCTGCCCCAAGCAAGCCAGCCAAAGCCAATGCAGCTGAAGCTGACATTCTCCTCCCCTTTCCAGCCCCCAGCCCCGCAGTGAAATTGGTTCCAGAGCTTCACGGCAGCCTGCAGCTGTCTAGGGTAGGAGCTGCCCATGCAGCCAGCCGGTACCTTGCTGCTCTCTGACAGCCAGAGGATGTCATTTGGGTTGCTGTGGGCAGCACTTCACTAATGTGGGGATCTGAGGTCCAGTTTCAGCCCCCAAGCTCCCTACACCTTGGCTCAGTTTTAAAATTGCCCTTGAGCCTTTCAGCAACAACCTTTCCCCCCACTTGCCCATACCTTCCCCTAAGTCCCCCAAAGTCTTTACCAGGCAGGGACACAGAAGGCCTCTGGGGTGGAGCTACATCTGACGTTCCCTGCTTTACCCTGCTCAATTCTTGACCTGCCTTCTGCTTCTAAGTCTGGCCACGCGGGGGCAGGGCCTGGCTAGGCCAGAACCCAACCCCCAGCCAGGGCCATGGCCTTGGGAATGGCCTGCCTGGGCCCCTCCAGCTAAATGGGGAGACACTGCTCCACAGTACCTGGTGGGGGGACCTAGCAGCTCAGCCATCTCTCTGGTCAGCCTTGGTCCCTAGATCCACAAGCAAGCCCAGTGTCTCTCTCCCACCCCCAAGGACCCTGACAGAAGGCAGGGAAGAGAGACAGCTTTGCTTGCTCCCCATACCTCCTGCCAGCAAGGTCAGTCCCAGCAATGGCTGTCCTGGGTCAGCCTGGCCAGAGTTCTCACATCCCCCTCCTGAGTTGAGGAAGGAGGGAGGAAGGAAGAGGGCCCTTGTGAGATGGGGCACCCTGGGAAAAGACTGGGTCTTCCTAACCTTGGGGCCGGCTCCCTGCCTCCAAGGCAGGAGGGGAAGTCCAGTGCTGGGCTGGGGTGGGGCAAGGGCAGGTTGCCTCCCAGGTGAGAGGACTTCACAGATTCCATTGCAGCCCCCAGATTGCATGCCACAGGCAGGAGCAAGGGACACCTGGGTTGCTGTAGTAGAGGGGTGACCTTGAATCCTCTGGCTAGCAGTCTCAGCCAGGTTAGGTTCTGGGTCTAGAGCCTGCCCTTGGGCCAAGGTTAGGCAGCACATAGCACGTGTGTTCCTGTGTTACTGGCTCCACCCCCCACCCCCCCCACCCCGCATGGGGGTGAGTGAGTTCAGAGGCCACCAAACTGTAGTAGTGCCCTGACCTATGGTAGGAACTCCCCACCAAGACCAACAGATCCTGGCCCAGTAAGCTGAGCATTTCCATGGCCCAGCTCAGGGGACACATATTGTAGGGTGGGTGAGTAACGACTGGTAGACCCTCTGCAGAACCTCAGGGAAAGGGCTCCCCTGCCAAACTCACCTAGGGCCAGACACAGGGTAGGGGCTGCAGCCAGTGAGCGCTTCTTTGGTACCGGGTGCAGGACTGGGCAACCTCCTGAGCCAGGGGAACCACACAGAGGCAGAAATTCCAGCAGGAAAGAGACCAGGGACTGTGGAGACGGAAAAGCAGAAGGCCCAGCACACCATCAGGGCTGGGTCAGCAGGGTTCTTCCTCTGGGGTAGCATGAGCCCTTCCTTCCTCCACCAGGCATCTGGGTATCTCTGCTAGGGCCACAAGCTCTCAGGTAGCTCTGGAGGTAGCTCTCCAGCAGCTGCGATTCAAGGCAAAGGGCAAAGACGCAGGTTTCCGTGTGCAGGTCTCAGTGATGGTTCATTGCACAACAAAGAGGGGGGTGGGCATGGCCAGGAGCCCCACCCGGGGCAGCAGAGAGACCTGGCACCGCGGGCAGGACCCCTGTCCAGGGCTCAGGTGACGACGACGTGACAGCTCCAAGTCTTCCTGCCTGGCGGAACCTTGATAATCTGGAAGGGCGAAGGGGGCAGCGAAGCAGCCAGAGTAGCGTTTCTGTTGGCTTCCAATTCATTTCTCGAATCCAAGCCACACTTGAATGAGGAATCCGCACTCACCCCATCAGGTCCCTGGGTTGGGACCACCCTGCCGGTGCCCAACCCGGCCCCGCCGCGCCTCAGAGTTCGAGGGCTGCAGTGGCAGAAGCAGCACCCGGTCGGCTCCCGCTCGCGCTCCACCTGCGTCTCTGGCCTTCCAGTCCGGGACGCGTCTGGGCCTCGAGAAGCCAGAGGGGTTCGCAGAGGCCCCAGGGCCCCATAAGTGTCCCAGTTCTGGCGCTGGCGCACCCGGGTACTCACCTGGGGCCGCGGCGGCAGCAGAGAAGGGGCGCCGAGGCTGGAGCGCGCGGGTGCGCCCCTGGGGCGGAGAGGTGCGGGGCGAGGCGGGTGGCGCGGGGCCGAGGGCGCCTGGTGTTCGGACGGCCACCCCCAACGGAGACCGAGCTGCCCTCCGCCGCTGGGCGCTGTACGGAGGACGGCGGGTCCGAGTGCAGCCCGCCGGCCAGGGCAGTGGAGGAGCGCGGAGCTGGCGGCGCCTGGGCTGTTGTTTTTGAGCTGAGAAGCCCGGAGCTGCAGCCGTTGGGTGGGGGCGAAGGGGCGGGGGCGGGGGCCCGGGAGGCCGGAGGGCGGCGGTGGGGCGCGGAGGGGGCTTCGGCGGAACCGGGATCTAGCGCGCGGGCCGGACACCCCCGGAGCAACCGCGGGGCGGGGACGGGCCGAGGGGAGAGTTGCGAAAAGAGCGGGCTGGGGCGACGGTGAACGAAAGCTTTTTAATTAGTAATAAAATGCAATAAAACGAAGCGAAATCAGCCCGGACCCGCGTCCGAACTATCGGCGCGTTTTGCCCGGAGATCCAAGGAAGTCGCGCAAAAAAACCGCAGCCGCCACCCCATCTTCGGCCCCAGCTGGGGCGGGAGCAGCAGCTCGATGCGATGCAGGGGCAGGGCGGGGGGACAGTCACCTCGCCTCCAGGGCCACCTGGGTCCTTTTAAAGTGTCCGGGGTGCGGGCCCCGGGCGGGAGCGCAGATCACGGAATGTTTTCTTAAAGGGCCAGTTCCGAGCTGCGCTGAAAAGGGGGGGGGAGGGGGCAGAGAGAAGTGAGGTGAAGACCGAGAAGACCGAGGAGAGCCCCCCAATCCCGCGCCGAGGCGGCGGCGGTGGCGGCGGCGGCGCGACGATGAGGATGATGAATACATTGCAAAGTTTTTTTGGCCCCGGCGAGGGGTGTCAGATTGAGTGCTCTGTGCGCATGTGCGAAGGTGTCCAAACTGACAATGCTGGGGAGATGAAGATAGTGTGTAGCTGCTTCTGGGCTCAAGGAGGAGGAGAGAGATTCCGCGAGCCGACACCATGCGATCCAAGGCGAGGGCGAGGAAGCTAGCCAAAAGTAAGTCTCCCGCGCTCGGCCGCGCGGCGCTGCCGGGCCCGGGCCGCGGGGCCCGGGTGCCCAGGCCAGGGGTGCGCGTCGGGGCGCGGTCGGCGCGCCTGCCGCTCCGGCCCCCGGCTCGGCCGCACGGCCCGGGGGCTGCTCCGCCTCCCGCGCTCCGGGGCGGCCGGGCTCAGCGCGTAGGCTCGGGGCGCCCGGGCCGCGCGCTCCCCGAAGGCGCCGGCCCCCTCCCCGCTGAACCCCCTCCCCCCCACAGTGTCAGGCGCTCGGGCCCGGGAACCCGAGGCGCGCGGTGGGGGCCAGGGAGGGGGGTGGAGGGGGAGGGCCAGGGGTGGAGGGGAGAGAAAAGCGAAAGTTAGCGAAAAGTTGACGAAAGGGTAGAGCAACTTTTTCCTCCTCGCTCGCTCTCTCCCTCTCTCTCTCCGAGTGGCTCTCAGTCCTGGTCAAATCATATTCCGGGCTTTTGAAATAGTGGGCGCTAGAGCACCGCCTTTGGCGTCCGCCAGCCGGGCGCAGAGGAGGGAGACCCCGAGCCGGGGAGGGGGCGGAGGAGGGGGCGCGGGTCGGCACCCACCCGGCTCTCCCGGCGCAAGGGCAGGGGTGGTGAAGGCAAGACTGCCGCTACCACTTGGGGAGCAAAATGGAGACTTTTTGAAGCTTGGAACTGTGGTCGCGAAGTTTATTCCCAAGTGGTGCCCGGCGTGGTGGCAGGCGCTCCTCTGTGACTCCGCAGCCCGCGCGGGCCTCCGCGGCGCCGGTGCCTGGGGCAGCAGAGTCCCGGCCCGCCGCCTTCCGACTCGCCGCCGCCGCCCTCGGTCTCGCGGACCCTCCAGCGCCGGCTCTCCTGGCACAGCCGCGAGGCCCCGGGGGACGCAACTGCCCCGGCGAGGCTGCCGGGTCCCGGGTCTTACTTTCTGTTTCGCTCCGCCTCGGGCCGAGCTCGGGGTTCCGCGCACAGCCCGCGGCCGGCGGGTCCCTGCCGCCGGCATGTGCTCTCGCCGCCCGCAGCCGCCGCGCCGCCGATCAGTCCGTGCGCCTTCTGCGCCCCGCCGCCGGCGCCATCCCGTGAGAGGCCAGCGGCCCGGGGGCTACGGTCCTCGCAGCGCCGCGGCGGGCAGGTGTGGACCCACGCCGCCGCGGCCAGGCCAGCGCGATTCCCGCAGCCCGGCTGCGGCCCGGCTACAGCGAAGCGGCGAGCGCAGCGCGGAGCAGAACCCCACGCCGCCGGCTCATGCTGTCCCCTCCTCCGCTGACCGCCAGCTCGCCCAAGGGGCGCCCAGCCGCTCGGCTGGAGATTACCGCCGACCACCAGGCTGTTCTGTGTGCGCCTCCTGGGCCCGATCCTGCCGGGCCGGCTTCGCAGCACCCCTGGCCAAGCCCACAAGCGTGAGCCCAATGGGTACCAGAAGCAGCAATTTTCTGAAAAACCTCTGTTCTTTGGGCTCAGGACCCGACCCGGCGAGGCCCCACAGCGGCCCCCGCAGCCATAGGCCTCGCTCCGAGCCTGCAGGGAAAAGCAGCTCCCACCTTCTGCCACATACACCCCTGGACTCCACCGTTGGTCGGTCGTGGCCCCTCCTGAGGCGCCCTCATCCAGCTGGGCTCCTCTGCGGGCTGCCCTTGGCCTCGGCCTGCTGGGCCTCCCATGACCTCTGACCCCTCTTGGTGCGAACAAGGCCAGACAGACGTTTTGCAGCGGACGTGAAGGGGCTATGTGCGGGCTGCGTGCTTGCCCCGGCGCTTGGAGCATGTGTGTTGTGTACGCGTTTGGGTCTGTATGCACCGCGGGCCTTCTGCGAGTCTGGACCCCTGCTACAGGCCGCACTGGTCAGGCCCTCACAGAGGAAGGGCCCAAAGCAGAAGCAGAAAAAGTAAAGCCGCTGGGCTGCCCTGGCTTTCGCTGGAAGCGAGAGGCTGGAGAGGCTGGTTTGGCGCACCCCTGCGCTGCCCCGGAAACTTCCCAGAGGCCCACACCAGGCAAAGCGCCTGCATGGCCTCAGCCTTCGGTGGGCTCCACCTTGGCCGGGTGGGTAAGGTTGCTTGGAACCGGTTCTACTCAGGACCCAGAGGGTGCCTGGCAGCTGATCTGCGGCCAGGCTGGGAGGCTGCAGAACCAGAGAGCCTGATCTGATGGAACCCAGCACGAAGACTTCTTCTCCAGTGGGGCATCCTGAGTGGGAATCAGCGCTGCAAGCTGGACTGCTGGAGCAGTCCACACTGCCACCAGCAATGGGACCCCTCCAGGCTCCTCTGGGGGGATCGCTGACCAGAGCCCTCCCCAAGAAGGTGGCTGAGGCAGGTTCCGGAAGCCCTGCCTGCCCCAAGCTGCACAGGATCCTGAGGAATTTCATTTCATTGGACAATATTTTAAGCAGATGTGAAAGTCCTCTGGGACCTGACTCCATTACCTGACCAGCACTCTCCAGCCAACAGAACATCCTTCTCCTGCCACATCCTGACCAGCATCAGGGGCTGGGGAGGGAGCAGGGTCATGGTTATTCAGGGATGGAATTGCCCTTGCACTTGGGCCCTGGGCGGAGCCTGAAACTGTACAGGGACAGAAGGACAGCAAAGCTAGTGGATGTGACCTCCTGACCCAGAGCTTGGAGGCGCCACCCCCAGGGTACATCTTGAGCTGTAATTTCGTTTCTGTTTCCCTGCTACCTCCTCCAGGCCCTAGTCCAGGTGGTTTGCTCTGGCTCTCTGGCTAGGCCACTTGGTTAGTAGCACTTTGGGGGCCATGTACTGGGGGCTTGGGTTTAACTTTCCAAGAGCAGAGGCAGGCAGAGCACCTAGGGCAGGGCTGATGGGAAATCTGAGCCTCCTCCCCAACCCCCACCCCAGGTAGAGTGAGGACAGTTCAGGGCTGGGGTCTCCTTACTCAAGCTGGGCCAGTGGTGATGTGGGGCTGTCCTGGCCCCACATTTAAAAACTAAATTCCTAACAATAGCTTATTGTTTCTGCCACTGCTGTGAGCCAGGTGGGTAGGTGGGGGTTAGAACAGCCAAGATGCCCTCCTGACCTCCACCCTCCCTGCAGCATGGCTGGGGACCTTTTTGCAGAGGTGAGATGTCCCCAGAGACTGCAGTCAGCCCCCCCCCCAGGGCTGCCCTTTGAGGTCTGATCCCCATGCAGGTGAAAGACCCCTATGGTCCTAGACACCATGTACCCCAGGGCTAGAGATATCCTCACAGCCAAGGTCTGCTACCCTGCTAGCTATAGAACTGTGTCTGCGCTGCTCGTGCTGTGTGCAGAAGGTGTGTATGAGACCCTGTGGGGGTGAGCAGGCCTGAGGAGCTGCTCTCAGCTTGGTTCCTCCTTCCCACTGAAACTATGGCTCTGGCCAATGGCCCCTGTCCTTCCCCCACCCTCCCCAGGGAAGTCTTACCCTCCCTGCCTGCTCTCCCTAGAGCCCACATGGCAACCCTTCCTCCAGGCAGCGTTAGGGTTAGGGCCGCAGCACCAGGAACTCTACACCAGGAGTCCAGCCTCTTGCCCCGCTTTGGGCGAAAATTCAGAGGCTGCAGTGTAGGGCTGCCCGCCAGGGCCTGGTGCCCTGTGTCACTGTGCTGTGTACCACCAGCCAGTTCCTCAGCCACTGGCTGGAGGATGTGCTATGGTGCAAATACTTGCGGGAGGGAGCTTGCCAAGGCTGATCTGTAGAGTGCCTGGAGGGGTGGGCTCCTTCCAAAGGAGCAGGAGGCTCCCACCTGGGCCACCCTGCTGCACCAGCCAGGGGTTGCCTTCCAGAGCAAGTGCAGACAGACCTCCTAGCCCCTCCTACCCTGAGGCTCCTGCGAATCCCTTCTGGGTAGGGCTGGGGGTAGGGGACAGAGCCCCCTGCCTAGGTGAGAGCTGCTGGGGCACCTCTTGGCCCCTCAGAGAGGCACCGCCAGCTACAACTTGCTGGGCCGTGGTGGGCACGATTAGTCCCCTGTTTTATTCAATTAGGAGGCAATTAGGGATCCTTGGGGGGCTGTACTGGTAATTAAGGTGATGTATAATTAGAGTTCCAACAAAAATTATCCAGGATTAAAAATCTTTTGAGTAATTTCGTTTAAAAATTTCAAATAGCGTCAAATACAATTTATCGGGTTTTGAATCAAACCCGTGTACCAACTGTTGGAGCTGCGGCTCATGTAGCCAGCGCAGGAGGACAAGGAGCAGCCGGCGCCTTCTCCCTGTGCGGAACTTCGCGAGGTGGAGGGAGCTCGGCCGCGGGGCGCAGATTCCGGGCCAGTGCGTGCAGGCAGGGACTCCAGGCTGGAGGACTTCTGACCCGGCCGGTGGTCCTGGAGGCTCCTTTGCCCTCAGCGCACACCCTTCGCAGCCAACTACCGCCCGAGCTATAGCGTGGCGCCTGCACTGAGCAGCGCGGTGTTGCTGACCCCAGCCCAGCTGGGGTGCCCTTCTCCTCGGAGTCCCCGCTCTGCGGTCTAGCCCCAGAGAGCCCCACCTTCAGTCTTCCCCTGCGGAAAAGGAAAAGGGCAGTGTCCGTGCTTGAATCCCCAGACCATCGACCCGACCGGGAGTGCTCTGGTGCCAGGTGCCCTTGTTGCCTTCACTGTCCCTTCGCAGACCTCTGCCTAGAGAATGAGGTAAAACTGCAGTCTGGGTCGCAGACCTCCGCCTAGAGAATGAGGTAGAACTGCAGTCTGGGTCCAAGTCAGGCGTTGAGGGTAGGGGTCGTCCAGGGAAACTATAAAAGGCAGAGGATCTTCCTGCCCTCCGTGCTCCTGAGTGTACCAGGGTCAGCTGAGGTACTCGTGGGCTGCAGCCTGAGCCTCCAACCCTGCAGGGGCAGCCTTAGGAAACTGGCCAGGGTGCCTGCAGGGGCGCCCCCATCCGGGATCCCACTCCCGCTTCTGCTTCTTTTAGGGCTTGGAAACCCAGGCACAGAGAGTAACTCCTGCAGCAAGTTCCGGGTTCAAGAAGTCAGTCTTGGCAAGACCTCCAGGGCTTCTTGTGCAGCAGCCTGACCCCACAGGGCCCTGCAGACTGTGGTTAACTCCATAGGTGTGTGCGTGTGTGCATGTGCCCATGTGTGCATGTGTGTGTACGTGTGTGCGTGCATGTGTGTGCGTGTGTATTTCCTCCCCTCGTGTGTCCTGATCTGAGCATTTTTTCAAGGCCGGTGCTCAGTTTGGAACAGGTCTACTTAAAAGGCGAGATGTACATGCATGTGCTGCTGCCTGTGAGCCTGTGACCGATGCAGAGTGAGCGCCTGTCTCTGCTGCCTGCAGGTTGGATTCTTTATTTGCTCAGGGCTGGACTCCCTGCTTCAGGGAGTGGTGACCCAGCTTCTCCTGACCTGGCTGTAGGTGCCCTCTCCCAAGGGCAGCTACAAAGTAGCCAAAGTGTTGAGCAGGGAGGGCCTTCTCTGCCCCCACCGCCTTCTGCCCAGAGCCAGCCCAGGAGGCTGTGTCTGGCCCAGGAGGTGTGGGAACCTGTGTGCTCCCCCCACCCAACCTGGAGGGAAATAATCAACCTTTCGGGCTCCAGGAAATCAGGGAGACTTGGAGCGGCTGCTGATTCCAACACCAGCTGCTGCTGCCGCCACTGTGGCTGCACGGACCTGAGCTCCAGGCCGATGTGAGGTAGCTGGTCCAGCTTGGAATCAGCCGTTGTTCCTCAGGTCTGTGACCTCATGGGCTGTAGGGCCACAGTGGCCAATGCAGGCTGAGTTCCCCCAGCTCTACCGTCCCTGTCTCCGAGCAAGAGAGAGCTGGCTTCTTCCTGTGCTCACCGCTCCATTCTCAACACCAAATCCTCACCGCCTGAAGGTGTCCTGGCTAGCCCACCGGAGCCTCTCTTGATTCTGAGAAACAATGCCGGAGCTGGAAGACAGGCGAGCCGGCCACTAGAGATACACATTTTTTAATAGTTAACATTTTGTGCAAAAAAGGAGGGAAGTCGGATTCTGGTGAGGGCTTTGCTTATTTTATATCCACTATAACTATTTCTGTCCATGAAAATTGGCTTAATTATATCAATGGAATGTTTCTTTTTCAATTCTGTATGCAATTAGTCCATCTTGCCGGCTGCAATTTATTTTAATAAAAAAATAAACCAGTGGTGTGTTCAGTTCCTCGTCCCCTGGGGACAAATGCGATTGGTGTGTTTAATTTCATTAACTACAATGCGGCCTACTGGAAAAATGCATAAGATCAGCTTTATACAGCTTAAACACTGGCATTTGAAACAAATCATTATTGCATTAGCTGTCACACTGGTAATTCTAGAATCTAAGGAAAAAAATATATTATGGCTGTTTTTATAACCCTTTGCAAATGCACTGTTAAAATAATTTATAATCATTTTAAAACATGGCTCAGTCCTGGTGAATATTTCATCTCCTCTAAATAAGGCTCCGCATTATCCCGTGCACATTTTACATACGGAGGCTGTGCGGTTTCTAAGGAACACCCATCTCTCAAGGTGGAGGCCTCGGAGTCTGTCTGTAGATAAGTCTGATGAAACATGGGGCTTCTCTTTCATTTTGGCCTGAGCCCTGCTCCCAAGAGATGGGTGCAGCCATAGAGTCATCCTGAAGCCACCTTGGGCCAGAAGTGGCCCCTGAGAGGCTGATGCCATGGAGCCCTTAGACCCCCAGTCTCCCTGCTCAGGTGGAGGAAGGATTGATAAACATCTGCGTGGAATTTGCAGGCGCCGGAGCAAGCCACCCTGTGCACATTGTTTCTGAGCTCAAAGTTAGGGATCCAACAAGCAGCCCTTCTTTCGCTTGCCCAAAAGCCCTGCCCAGGAAAACGAGGACCCCAAGGTCCTCAGACATTGGCTTCCTAAACCCAACATGAGGATCCTGCAGGATAAACTCAGTTAGCAAAGCTACCGGGGCTGCTACCAGGGGGATAACACAGTTTGAGTGGTGTTCACCTCTTGTCTGTGCTTCCGTGAGCGTGAGTGTGTGAGGGGTGTGTCCAGGCCTATGTGTGTGTGTGTGCATGCGTGTGTGAGGTCCAAGTTACCCAGGGAAGTCCTGGCTAAGTCTCAGCTGAGTTTGCAGTCGCTGATGGGGGCCAATGAGGGTGCTGGTCCTCACTGTAGCCGGTGAACGGTGAGGTACCATCTGAACCCTCTGCTGTGTCTCTGGAACGTGTCTGGGTGTGAAGAAGCCTCAGTGTCCCTCAATAGTCCCAGCAGAAGCAGGGAAGCTTGGCTTCTTGTGGGGCGTCTCTTTCCCACCCCCAGGAAGTGCCGGGAGGCATCATCAGGAAGAAAAGACCTCAGAGCACTCAGGTTGTGGGGAGGAGAGGGTTTTCCAGGCCCTACCGGGGTTCTCGGGTAATTCCAGAAATCCACGTGGGCTGTCCTGGCCACATTAAAAACTATTTCCTTTTCCTTCTTAGCCTCCTGACTTCCCTGGATGGATTCAAGTCATTTCTTTTTCTCATTTTGTCACAATTTATATTCTATACGAATTTCAGTGTTGGATGATAGTGGGGTGCTTTGAGGGGACACGGCTGCACTGAGCCAGGCATAGTGTCTTTGGGTCATCTGGTGAGGAGTGGCTGGGGGCTCTGGGCTGGGTCTGGGTCGGTTCTCCCCAGGGTGCTGGCTCTGGGGCCTCTGCACAGCTGCTGTTTGCTTTCCTTGGTGCACTGTGGAGTTGAGGAATAAGTGGCTTTGTCTACTTTCGTACTTCAGAAAGAAGAAGCTGAGTGCTCCGTGCAAATCCCAAGTCCAGGCCCACTCAGGGCCCTGCCCTGCGGCCAGGCCTCACCACAGCACAGGGCCGGGGGGCACTGTGGGGCTTCCTCCCTTCAACTTTGTGCTATGCCCACAGCCTACTGCTCCTTGATCCTCATGCCCCACCCCAACCGCACGGATTTTGCCCTTGTGGAGACCCTTACCTTGCTCCCAGTGAAGCTGAGGACGTTTTGGAGAATGAAAGTGAGTTTGAACTTGGTCCAAGTGTTGCAGCATTCACATATGTGGGAGGCTGTTCTCCACTCACTCCCACCCTGACCTCAAGCAGGGGAGACTGCACAGAAAGATCTAGAAGGCCCCGGCCTGGTGTTTGTGGGTGGTTCTTTGTGGAACTCCGGGTACTGGAGCAGGCTTGGGGGGGGGTGTCAGAATCTCACTCCAATTGGACAGGCTGTCAGGGCACTGTCTTTTCATCTTCTTGGCCCATTTGGAAGACTGCGTTGATCTTTGGCCTCCTACCCTTTGTTGAGGTCAAGGACGTGAGGAGGTCAGATACTGGACCATGAACACCTCCACGTGGCTGCTGGCAATGTGGCATAAAACGGTGCCAACCTCCCCTCTGCCCCAACAAAGACCAGTTCTGATGCCTGCTGTATAGCTGGTTCCTGAAATAAAATGCACGCACGATCATTAGTTGGTAATTTCATTTCCAAACTCAGGGGTGCGGGGGCCAGGGTCTGTGTGTGCAGCAGGGGCTCTTCATGCTCATGGCTGGCCACACCCCTGCCGCCCTCCCACCTCAGCCTGGCGGGCGTTTCCCACCCTGCACCTGTCTTTGGGGCTGAAACAGCTGTTGGCATCTGCCGGCTCTTTCTTATCAGAGGCCTCCTGGTTTCTGCAGGGCTGGGGTCTTCTGCTTGCTTTGGCGGCTCCACTCCCATGGGTCTGCTCATCTTTCCCTGGAAACCAGCTCATCCAGGGGCAGAGGGCTCCCCACAGCTTCAGGACACTGCTCGGGGGTCTACTAAGAGGAAGCTGTGGTCTCTGAGCCCCGGAGGGAGGGTGTCTGTCCCCAGCTACCTTGTGCCAGTTGCCACAGAGAGTGGGGTTATCAGGTACCCACCAGACTCTGCATCCCTGCTGGGAGCAGGCCCTTGCTCAGGGCATCGGTGTCCAAACTGCTTAGACGGGGAGAAAGCCAGTCAGAGCAACAGCCCACCGAGCCTCAGTGCTCTCGGTCACCCCAGCCTGCTTCGTTGCTGGTGGAGGGGATGCTGGACCCCACCTCTACTGCAGACTAGAAAGGCCAAGAGCAGAGAGAGAGAGAGAGAGAGAGGCACTGGAAGGTTCATTAGCCTCTCTGTACATTTGGTGGTTCCGATGAAATCTGTTCCCAGTACCTGTGGCTGCAGTGTTGCAGCAGACGGATGAAAGAACAGGGTTGGCCTATGTAGAATGGGTGCAGGGACCCTTTCCTGTGACATGGTTTAATCCCACATCTATATTCAGAAGCTGGCAGTCAATATTATACCAAAATATGGATTTACATAATCGACTCCGATTGCTCCTGCTAGTTGGGTCTCCGAGGGAAAGGGGCAGGCATTTGAGAACGCTCAGACATTTGTATCTGCCCAGTGGGCTGTAACAGCCTCTTTGGAGGGCGGCGGTCACATCAGGCCATAAAACATTTAAACAAAGACTGAAAATGGTGCTCACTAGAGGAGCCTGATGGGTGGCGGGTCCCTGGGTAGGAGAAGGTAGCACTGGAAGGCACTGGGCGTGAATCCTCACCCTCCTGCCTCGTCCCTTCCTGTGAAGTCCATCTGGGAGTCTCCAGGGAAGGCCCAGGCAAGGAAAGCCACATGGTGAGGGCCTTGCTGTGGTGAAGACCCTGATGGCCACCCCAGTGCATCCCAGAGGCTATGGTCTTGGATTCCCTGGCTGCCCAGCCCCAGGTGAGCACACAGTGGCTGTGGGGCCAGAGCACAGGGGCAGGGGTGATGTTTCTGGGTTGTCACCGTACAGGAACGAACCAAGCTGCCCACAGGTCCCAGGGTCCCTTTGGGAAGGAAGCCACAAATCAGGACCCCAAGTGACCAACAATATCGTGACTCCAGGCAGCAGCAACCGCAGGGAGCACGGCCTGGCTTGGGGGCTGTGCCACCTCCCTTTGCCACCTGCACATCGGCTCGCTGGGAGTTCCTGGTCCTCTGTACGAATCACTTGCCGCCTCTGACTCCTGGAATGGTTGGTGCATTTCTCAGCTACTTGCAAAGCAGGGAGAATGTGCTGGCCGGAGCCTCTCGAGCACCCTCCGTCCACCCACCCATTGAGACTGCCTCCCCAGAGCACCAGCTGTGTGCCTGTGTGCACACTTGTGCTGTGTGCCCCTGCGTGCAAGCCTACATCCGAGTCAGATTCGCCCCCCAGCACTTTCTGTTTTGTGCTTTTGTCAGTGACATGGAACACTTCTCTGCCCGCTTGTGTTTGAAAGCCACTCAGTTTCGTGGGACCCTGTGTGTGCCCTTAGCTCCGCATGGTGTTGGAGACAGTTGTCATTAGCAGCCAGTGCCAGGCCTGGCCCAAGCCGTTTTGCAGCTGGTCATTGTGGGAGAAGAGACCCGGCAAGTTTCGAGGTGGAGAGGAGGTGGCCGTCCACGAGTACTTTTCTGCACGCCTGCAACCCTGAAAGGAAACAAAGAGGAGACAGCGCTGCATAGACAGTCCTGGGCCCTGGTGCTACGTTTAGAAAAATTAGGCCTCTTGAAAAATTACAGAATTATGCTGCCAGTGTCAGGTTGCGAGATAACGATGTGTCTGTGTGTGAAAATATTAAATTGCAATAACACGCCGGGCGAGTGCCTCTCTGAATGGGGTATTCAGTTCCCAGCCCGGGCTGGACATAGCTAGTGACTGACAGAATACAAATGGTGTCCTAAGGCACGGGGGGGGATTTACAGCCGGCCTCTGTCTTCTGGATCGGTCTCCGGATCTAGGCCCACCTAGCCATCCTTTTCTTTAATGAAACAGCCCGATGGTGCGGCTAATTATTTATTTATCATGTTAGCAGGAGGAAAAGCTATCAGAGACAGATCAATTTTTCCCTGAAAGTGATTTGACATGACTTTAAAAATAAGGCCTCCTACACTATGCAGGGCTGTGTCCTCAGACCCCCCAAAGTTCATTTCATCAATGCTGCTGACAGTTTGTTTTGTAAAAAAAAAAAAAAAAAAAAGAGGGCTGCTCCCAGTCCTGCAGCAGCCTGTGTGAAAGGCAGATTTCGCGACGCGCTTGCGTTCTGGCGTTATTGTGTATTCCTACCCTGAGTGTCGGCTTCTTCTAGGCAAGTGAAACCTGAGCAGCAACAACTAAATCTGGATGACGGGAGATTTTTAATATCTGCAGAGCCCACAGAGGCTTGACCACAGCCCCATGTGACAAGGGGCGTCCCGGTCCCTAACACTCGGGACTCTTCAGTGGTTCTGTGCAATGGTTGTGAGAGATTGCATCGTGGGGGTGCAGCTTGGTAGCTGCAGATTTGGCCCAGGGTCTTTAGGAATAAAAGTTCCTTAAAAAAAAAAAAATCAGTGGAAAGTAAGAGCTCAGAAATCCTGGGGCCAGATAGCATGCCCCAGGAGGAGCTCTCTGGTTTCAGGGCTGGGAATCAGAATTGCAAAGTGGAGGCCCCTGAGTTTTAACTTTCTCTCCATGGAAGGTGTTAATCTTACCTTCCAAAGGTTAGATAAAGCTGCTGAAAGCTGCTGCTTGTTATTGAATCTCATCTGCTAATTACGGCAGCTCTGGGACTTGGGTTCGAGGCCCCTCTCCCCGCGCCTGAGCGCCTGGTGCGGGCAGCCTCGATAAGGAGCCATTCTTTGCTCCTGTCCAAGTTCTCTCTTTGCCCAGGTTTTAGGTTGCCTCGATCCTGACAGACTACGCTGGTTCAAAGGGGAGTGGGGAGCTGGTGGCCACAGGGGTGTGAGAAGCCCATGCTCAAAATCTGGGCCTGCAACCCTGGCCCCCTAGAGCATGCAGGGCGAGGAAAAGGGCTGAGGTGGGAAGCAGCAGCCCCAGGGCTGCCTCCAGCAGGACTGAGTGTGGACCTGAGCTTGGGCAGGAGGGGAAGCAAGGTGGTCGTTCTTGCTAAGAAGGAGGGCCGGCCAGGGACAATTGCAGTGAGCCTGCAGTGCATGTGGCTGGAGAGCTGGGTATCAGGCACCCTGACCACACAGCTGGCCCTCATCCCCTGGTGTTGGTCACTAGGAAGTGAGTGCAGCTTGGCTCTGGGCACAAGGAGGGGCACCTTGGGGACCAAGGAGCACAGAGTGGGTCCAGCCAGGCCACTTCCTCTAAGCCCCTGGCACTCCACTGAACCCATGAAAGCGAAACTCCGTCCCCTTTCAGGCCTGTGGGCAAGATCCAGGGATGGAGCCAAGCCCTGGCTCCTGATGGTGGTGGTGAGTGCCCCCTTAGTCCAGAGTCACTGGCAATACCCGTGACACCTCTGAGCTGTACCTGCCGGCTCCTAGCTTTCACTTCCCAAAGTCAAACAGACTCCAGCACCTGCCTTAACCTTGGAGCAAAGCGCAGGAACCGGGTGGGCAGGGCTGGCCCTCAGGCCCTGGCATGACCTGGGAGGGGCAAGTTGAAAGCCCCAGAGCCCAGTTCCTGGGTGGTCAGGTTAGTGTTTGGGCCTGCAGGGCCCATGCTAATGGAAAGTTCCCTGTTCTCAGTGACCTTCAGGAGCGGGCAGGTGCCCCTGTAGGTCTAGTGACAGCTTCTCTGGGCTTAGCCAGTGTGTCAGGAGCCCACCTTGATCTGAACTTGCCCTTGCCTGTGTGTGGGCTGAGGACAGGACAGTGGCTGACCTGGCAGGAACCTGAGGTGACTAACCCTCTACTTCCTTTCCCAAGGAGGCCCCCGTCTGAGGCTGGGTCCAGATGTTAGAGGTGGGGGTACTGAGGATGCATCCTTTGTTCCGACCAGGGCGGAGGCCCGGGGATGTGCTGATCCTGGTCACCAGTCACACAGCCCTTGACCCTGCAGATCAGCTCTGGGGTTCTCTGCCTTGTGCCCCCAGAGATGCTGGGCCAGGACAGAGAGAAAGGCCAGAGGCCAGTGCACCTTGAGCTGGGCCCTCCAGACAGAGAGGCAGAGCTGGGGCCCCTCTGCTCCCTGCAGGTCCCCAGGGCTGAGGGCCTGCCTGCACTCCGCTGGTACTGAGCACCGCGTGGTCGCAGGGGTGGAGCGAGGGCTGGACAATGCCAGAGCAAGTTCTGTGTCTGCCAGCCACTGTGGCCCCAGTTTCCCTTCCTGCCCTCCAGGGCAGGATGCTCCTGTGCTCCTGGCCATGCTGTCGAGACACAGAGGAAGCAGCCAAGGCCTCTGTGTGGGGAGAGAAAGAAAGAAGAGCCCACCAGGCCCTGCTGGGAAAACCAGAGCACTTGCTCATGGTCATTATCCTTGCTATTATTATCTCAGGATCGAGGTTATTGTTGTTAGGAGCTATTCGGATTTCTGGAAATTTCTCTGGCTAAGGGCAGATTTATGTGTGAGTGAGCAGAGCTGGGCAGTTTGCCCTAGGGGACCCTGGATGTGGCCTCCCAGTTGGCAAGCTGGTCTGGATCAACTGGAGGAGTGGAGGCTGCAGCTCTTCTCTTCAGGGTGGCACTGGGGCCGCAGTTTCGCTTGCTGTGACAGTTCTGACCCAACCCAGGAGAGGTGGGGCGTGGTGGCCTTGGAGGCTGCCACCTGGGCTAGGGACAGCATGGCATGTCCCATCCACAGGGTAGGCAGGGGTTGCACCCATGGCAGGGTTTCCCACTGAGTTCCCAGGAAAAGAGCCGTGGGATGTGGCCATCCTTCTGCCGAGGGGCCCACAGCTGCCTGGGGAACTGTGGTGTGGAAGGTGGTGGCAACCGCACTCCTCCCTGCAGGGTCGGCTCTGGGTGGAGCCTTGGCCTCTGGGTTCCATACTTCCCTGTTTTCCAGGGGCCGGGGTGCTGCTTACTTGAGTCTCAGGTTCTCCTTACTCCACATTCGCCCTCACACGCTGCGCTCAGTCCTGATGTCATCGAGGGGACACACTTTGGCCTGTCTCAGGCTATGCAGGAGGGCGGGCCTTCCCACAGTAACTCTCTCCCATGCTGTACACACGTGTGTGCGAGGCATGTGCAGGCACGCAGGTAGGCACGTGAGCACAAGCCCATGAACACATACAGAGCACTGTGTTCACAGAGACATGACCACCTGTGCCAGACCTGCGTGGTCTTGAACTGTTCTGGGGACTTGGTCATGGAGATCAGATCAGAGATCATTTGCTTTAATTTGTTTTGTATTGAGGATTGAATGCAGGGTTCTCTACCACTGAGCTACATCCTCAGCCCTTTTTCTTTTTTGTTTTGAGACAAGGTCTTGCTAACTGGCTGAGGCTGGCCTTGAACATGGAGTCACAGGGATCACAGATGTAAGCCCCTGTACCTAGCTTGGGGGACCACCTTGTCAGAACAGAACCCTTGTCCTGGAGCTGTCCCTGGGTCTCTGCAGGGCTGGAGGCTTGTGGTTAGAGCAAGAGGAAAGGCAGGCAGGGAGTGGCCAAGTACAAATGGTATTGGGGGCTCCCTGCAGGAGACAGGGGTGAGCATCTTTGGGGCCATGTTAATGGGCCTCTTGCTCCTCTTCCTGCTTCTCCTCACCAGGGACTATTGGCCCTGGCAAGCCCTAGGGTGTTGGAGGGCTGTCCCCCTCAGCTGGGGCAGAACAGGCTGGAACCCCCTGGATCTAGTGTCAGACAGACCTGGAGCAGGGCACAGGGGCTGCCTCTGGCCCTTTCAAAGGGACATTCGATCTGAACCCTGGGGCCCAGTAAGAAGATTCCAGGGAGCCCGAAAGCACTCTGAGGCTAGAGAAAGCACTTTCCAATGTCCAACTCTGGCACGAGGCCCCTTTGTGGGATTGTCTGCCCCCCTGGGAGGCACGGAATGCTGGGGTTGAGGGGCCAGGGCCATATAGGGCTCTCGCAGGCTGCCGATAAAACGGGCTGCTTTCTGTGGCCACTCTGTTGCTGAAATTTGAGGTGCGGCCCCAGAATAGAGGCCGCTGTCTCAGGACATTTGAGCCAGGGAGGCTCCGTCCATTCTGTACTTGCCCTTGAGAATTTGATTCAAGGCCACATCTGTCTGTACCTAGGGCTCCTGCTGCTTGAAAAGAAAAACAAAACAGGGCAGGAGGACATCCAGCGGGACCCAGTCAGCACCTCACCTTCCCATCTGGCTGTCGTGGGTGTGTTGTGGGGCACACAGGCTGGACTCGGTGGCCAGTGTGGCTGGGCAGCACCTCCCTGAGCTGGTGGCCAGGGGTCCCCAGGGAGGCTGTCGGGTGGGAGGCGGCTGGTGGGTCTGCGTGTCTCAGGCTGCAGTGCTGGCTCCATTGCTAGTGTTCAGTGAGAAGCTGGATAGGCTCCACCCTGTGTCTAGGCCCCCTTTCCTGCCATCTTCTTGTCCCAAAACTGAACCCACCTTTGCCAGTGGTTGACCTACAGACACGTCCAACTGCTTTGGGAGCTGGTGCCTGGGATCTGCCCGGCCTTCGAGAATGTATAGCCAGATGGAACCTAGGCAGAAGCCACATGCAGGTGGCATTGAAGCTTTGAGAAGACAGATGTCCCTGAGGCTGCCTGTGGCCTTGGTGGGATTCTGGGGAGGGTCTCAGAGTCCCCTCGGCTGCATCCAGAACCAAGCTTCTCACTACCAGCAGGGTCTGGAATGTCAACGTACCCCTTGCTGAATCGCTGGAAGCCACTCTGGGAAGTGAACAGGGGCAGGACTCCCCTTGGGTGATGTCCCTCCTGAGGGGCATTTGCTTTCACAGTCTGACTGTTATTGGGCAGCACAGGTTTTGGGCTCAGACAAACCCAGAGGGAATCTTGGAAGCTGCCATTGGTAAGGGGTGTGTCCCCACTGGCTGCTGGGGCCTCTCTGAGGCCATGATCCATACTGTGGGGCTGTGGTTAAGTCAAGATCAGGCTTAGCTGTCACTGGAGAACAACAGCCTCCATCTCACCTCTCATCCCTCTTTTGGGGGGCTCTGCAGGGTGGCCACGGCAGGTCCCCTCTAGCTGCCATTGACCAGGCAAGCAGCTGGGGGCCCTGGGTCAGAATCTTGTCCTCCCTGGCCAGCAGGCCCGTCACCTGCACAGAGCCACCCCAGGCCCAGCAGGGTGTTCTGTGCTGCGCACTGGTGCTATACAAACCTGCTGCGGTGTTGACGGAGGGGTGGGGCAGTGGACCCTGGGGCTTGGACATCTGCACTGACCACCCTGGCCCAAGTGGAAGCCTCACACTCTCCTCTAGCCCAGTCCAGTGGGGCCTCGGAACATGTGCACAGACACTGGCACCCAGGACTGCTGTGGAGGAACGTGGTGTCTGGGGTGGCTGGACAGTGGTCTCTTGCTGAGTCTCCTCTGTTTTGCACACTCAGCCCTTCTCTTTCCCTGAGGGCAGGATGGGGTGGGACCAGGTGCTTGCTTGGGGCTTAGATGCTAGGTCTTTTCAAACCCAAGGTTCCTGCCTGAGGGAGGCTTTGCACGGGCCATCCCAGCCTGGGCACAGCTGAGCCTGGCCCCAACTCTGGTTCTGACCGCTGTACCTGCAGTGCCACTGAGCCCAAGGCTGCTCTTGCCCTTGACCTGTGCAGTGATGAGGGAGGGGCTCTGACTCCCGTGCTGCGTGTGCATCCCCGCGGGGCCTGCCCTGGGAAAGTCCAGTGGGGACAGCCAGAGGCACTGCCATGCCACCTCCCTGGGCCCCCAGGCCTCCCCCATGGTATGCCGTTTCCCCGAGCTTGGCTTGCAGAGCTCCTGCAGTGACGATTGGACTCAGGGTCTCCTGCAGCTGCAGTGGTCCTGGCCCATTCTCCTGCCTCCACCTGTGGTCTCGTGGGTCAAGGTTTTACTGAGGTCTCCCTCTGCAGGGGTTTCCTTTGGGGGCTAAGGAGTGACTCTTGATTTAATCTGTTAGTGCTTTCCTTTTTCATGATGTAGGCTATTAATTAGGCTAAAGATCCGTGGAAATGTGCTGCGGCTTGGAGATCTGCAGGAAGAAATGAGAACCCTCATGAAGTTTCCAGTGGTGGAGCCATAGGTGCATATTGACAATTGAGACAGCATTGGTCCCTCTAACAGGCGGGGGTGGGGGGAGTGGAAATCCAGGAACGTAGCTTGGGTGGAAACGCTGTTCCTGGGGACCGCACGCAGATCTCTGTCCCTCCTCTCCGAATCCTGGAGACGTTATAGATGGGACAGATGGAACACCGCACGGTGGTCTACCCCACTTTTGGGCCCAGAGCTGGGGTGAGAACAGGTGCAGAGAGTGGGGCTGGGCTGGCAATGGAAGGTTCCGGAGCCTGGGCTTCCTGATTCTGTAGCAGATACCCCTGCACCATGGCTCCTGCTCCACCCCTCCAGGGCCCAAGAAGCCAGCAGGAGAGGAGGTGGCAGAGGGCCTTGGACTTGGCCCTCTGGACCGGCTGATCCTGGTGGGCTAGGGCCTGCAGCATGCTGCATCCCCCATTAGGTCAGGTTAGGGGACAACCAACCCCAAATGAGGAAATTCATGTCTCACGGTTTCTTGGAGGGAGTTTTTAGATCATGGGAGGGGATTTAGACGGACTTTGATTTCTTCGTCTGCAGACTTGGTCTTCGTCTAGAATCCCCGTTTCCTTGGATGTGGTAAGCCTGACATTTCCAGACTGTCACGTCAGGTACCGCCAGCAGCCCTGGAGCTGCTCAGATCACTTAGAATTCACCTCTCGATTGTGTGCGCTGTGTCTATGTTGCTTTCATTCTGACTTTTTTTTAAGCCACCTTAGATGCCTTGGGACAGGTCCCTGATTATTGACAAATCAATCTTCCAGTGAAGAAGGTGTGTTTCTGCACAGGGCTGTGTGCAGCCTCCCATTTGAGGCTGAGGAGACTGGATTTGGTGTCCCAGCACCTTGATGTCCCTCTGGGTCCTCTTGCCGTGTTCCTTCTGTGCCTCTTACCCTGATGTTCCACTCTCTTTCCAAAGTCAGCTGGTGTGTGGTGACTTATGGACTCTGGGTTCCTACTGGGATGGTCTATTGTATACCCTCCCATGGCTGCTCCTCGACCTCAGCGACCTCAGCGCCAACTCTGGGTGCAACATGTACATGCTGGACTTTGGTGTGACTGAGAAATTCCCAGGAGG
The DNA here is from genome assembly GCA_004027875.1 of Aplodontia rufa. NCBI lineage: Eukaryota > Metazoa > Chordata > Mammalia > Rodentia > Aplodontiidae > Aplodontia > Aplodontia rufa. Next base: position 41,530 of record PVKS010003684.1, on the reverse strand, counting down.
AGGTGAAGGCAGGGCTCAGCTGGGGAGCGAGGGGCCTGAATCACTGGGCTCCATCCAGAAATCAGTACCAAAACCCCAAACCACCTTTCCCTTCTGGCACATTGTCAGAGAGTGAGGGCCAGGTGAAGCTCAGTGGCAGAGCTCTTGCTGGCATGTGCAAGGCCTTGAGCTCCAACCCCTGCACCACAAGGAAAAACACAACCCGAGAGCAAGGGGCTGAGTCACTAAGAGTGACCCAGAGGTCAATCGCAGCCCCCAATTGGCTTCTCTTCTGAGTTCCTCCTGTGTGTTTGAATAGCCTAAATCTGGACCCTGGTTGGGGTGGCTGGGAACAGGATGAGAACCGTGTTTCCAGAATGTTTCCTCCCACTCTGCTTGGTAGACATCGCCTCTCCCTTGTGAGAACCAATGAGGCCAAGCTTTGCCTGAAAGAAATGGAGGTGTCCACAGGGGGTCCTCACCAAGAGGGCAGGGTCCTCACCAGGAGGGCCGCATCCACGAGGGTCCTGGAGATGCAAGTGCTTTGGGAGCCACCCTGACCCCACTGCCATGAGAGAAGCTGCAGGCCTGGCCCTGCCATGGGGGGACAGGGGTGGGCCTGCACCTGCAGTGCTCCTGCCCAGAGAAGGCCCTTGGAACTTGCTCCAGCTGTCCACATGCTGGGACCCAAGGCCAAGCACTGATTTCTGAAAGGCGTGGGAGCCTGGGGCTGCCCCACCCAGCCCTGGGTCCATGCTCACCCAGCCACTTCCCCTGGGCTGGGCTGCCGCCACAGAGAGAAGTGGTTTCTGTGCCCTCAGAGTGCGGTAGCTTGTCCATGTTCCTGTTCCAGAAAAATAAACCATGCCGTGGCTTCTCCAAGCCATGACACACATATGGCTCCAGTGGCCTCTTCGTATGACATTACCTAACTTAAACAGATTGTCCCCACTGGGCAGGGGTCCCCATTGGCTCCTCCTGAGGCAGTGCCCCCTCCTCTGACACTATGCAAGGGAGCCCCCAGCCCCTTCCTCTGGTCCTCGCAAATGGCCCTCCTGACTGCGCCTCCCCAGGGCTGAGCCTAATGTGGGTTGTTCCTGGAGGCCCTATTCTGCCCTCCTTCTAGGTTGCTTTTGATTCAGTGAAGACAGGGACACAGAATTTATTGACATTGGCCCACTGTCAGTCCCATTCACCTAGATGGGCTCCTCCTAAGGCCTGACCCAGCCTTGTATGTCACTTGGTTCACTTGGGGCTGCTCCCAGGCCACCTTGCCTGGAGCTCTGAGCAGCTTGTTTCCAGCCTCCCAGGTGCTCACAGTCCAACTGACAACCACAGATCAGCACCCCAATGCGGTGGCCACCCACAAGCACGTAAGCCTGGGACCTGGCAGTGCAATTCTGCCCTGGCAAGTGGCAGACCCATGAGAAGCCGCATATTGCACCCCTGGGCCTGGGTTCAAATGTGGCCACTCCACTCCTGGGTGACTCTGGGGACGCCCCTCAACCCTCCTCACTCACTCCACAGGATGATAAAAGAGAAGGCCGGCAAGTCTCCTGGCATCACAGGGCAGTTTCCCTGAGGGGATGGAGGGGGTCCAAACTGTGCAGAATGGCCAGGCAGGGTGTCTCCAAGGGCAGTGGTGGTCATGTCCCTGAGGTGTGGCCAGCTCCTTGGGATGGAGTCCAGTCAGAGACTTGAGTGCTGGACCTTGCCCTGTGAGAAATTCTGTGTGGCCCCCAGGCTGGGAGCTTCTTGGAGCTCCTGAGCCCCTCCATGCACATGCTGGGCTGCCCTGGGGATGTGACATGGAAATGCCTCAGGGACCAGGTGGCTGTATTCACCGAACAGAATCAAGGGCCAGGCTCCTGTGTGCCCTTCAGATGCCCATTCTGGGGCCTGCTCAGCCCTGAGCTGCAACCCCAGGCTACAGCACAGAGGGCCCTTTGGAGACCCCCAGAGCCAGCCCTGCTGCTCCCGACATGGATGCCCACGCCAGCTCCCACCAGAACTGCAAAGCCTCTCAACTTTGAACTTGGGCTGCATGCTTCCCGAGCTCATGTAAAAGGAGAGGTCTTTTCTTGGAGCACCGTTTCCCAGAGAGCAAGCAGGACACGAGATCCAGGTGTCCAGCTGTGCATCTGGGTGGTGGCACAGACCCCCTTCTTTGAGCCCGCAGTCCAGCTCAAAGCAGGACTTCTGGACTCATCCCTGAGCCTAACAGGACAGGGCTCCATCTGTCCCCACATGTGACCCCGTGGGGTCCCTGAGAAGGCATAGCTCTCAGAAGTCCTCCCCAGGCTTCCAGGGAAGGTCTCAGAGGTGGTGTCCATGCTGGCTGCTGGGCAGCCCCAGCTGTGTCCACAGGTGCCCACAGCAGCTGAGCAGGCGGTCTTGGAGCACAGACACTGGCTGCTGCTGCCCCAGAGTCTTCCCTGGAGACCCACAGTGGTGACCGTCCCCTGCTGCCCCTGCTCGGGGTCAGGATGGGGTGTCTCCTCTCCATGCCAGATGCTGCAGAGAGACATGAGTGGAGAGGGAGGAATGGGTGTGAGCCAGGAGGCCAGGGCAGCTCCGGCCCCAGGGAGAGACTGAGTTGGACTCTCCTGGTCAGGCACTTGACTTGCTGGGACCCTGCGAGTAGAGCCCAGGCCCCAGGACAGGATGGTCAGGCTGGGTGACGGGGGCTTAATCATCCGTGCATAGTGGCACCAGCTCTTTCCCGCCTCCCAGAGCTCAGCCTCCTGCTTTCTGCCCTAAACTGGAAACTTCAGGAGCGCAATTGCGGCTTCTCAGGTACTTGGGGGGCAGGGAGAAGGCCAGGCCTGAGCATAGTGCACACCTTGTCCTGCCTCCTCTCCCTGCTCCTGGAGCCACATCTTCCCACTCACCCCTGTTCCTGTGAGATGGCCTGGACCCCCCAGACTGCAAGTGTCAGGGAAGGACCTGCTTGTCCTCCAGGCTTCTGGGTGCTCTGCTCTGCAGCACCTTGGGGCTGTCCCTGACGAGGAGGGCGTCATTGTCCTGCAGAGGCTTAGCCCCAGCAGGGTCCCTATGGACCCTCACAGACCTGAAATTCACCCTACAGCCTGGGGGAGAGGGGACAGCAAATGTCCTCACTGTGGACACACAGGGTGGATGGATGGATGCTGTCTCTGCTGTGGACATACAGAAGCACTCAAGGGAGAGACATCTGCTCTCCATGGACTTGAATGGCCACCAGGCACCACCATGGGAACCACAGAGGCACCTCTGTGGACAAGGCCAGAGAGAAGGACCTGTTCTCAGAGGCCACCATCTCACTGGAGGACACATTACAGACAAATGCCTAGGTGTAAGAGGATTCAGACTGCAGAGAAGTCCACAGGGTGACTCCTAGCACTTGTGGTGGGGCGGACACTTCAGGTGTGCTGCCCAGGGTGACCTGAAGGATGAGACAGCTGACCACAGGCAGGAGTTGGGCCCCACAGGGGGGTGGACGGTGCTTACACCCCCTGCCTGCGATGAGGACGTGGCCCTGACACCATCCCAGACTGTGACAGGGCTCCAGACAGCAAGCCCTTTTTGACCATGGAGCAGACCAGACCCAAGGGGATCAGAGAGGCGGCCTGCGAGGAGGGCCCCTGGGTAAGCCCCAACGCAGGTGCTGCAGGCTCCTCAGGGGTCCACCCTGGAGCAGCTGACCTTGTCCACTGCAGGCCCTACCCTTCTTCCCACAGGGCCATGCCTTGTAAGCCCAAGTGTGGCAAAGTTGGTTAGTGCAACACCATCTATACGCCCGTGGGGATGTAAACTGGTCCCACCAGGCTCCGGCGACCCCCTCTGGGCTCTGAGCCACAAGGGGGCTGATGCACTTGGGGGGGTCGTCTCTGCTGCGCCAGTTGGGGGCTTGAGCTGGGCTGGGCTTGGTGCTTCCTCACATGTCTCAAGGGGTTCGTGAAGTCTCAGGGCAGAACTTTCCAGACACAGCCTGTAGTCAGGCTGACTTGGGTGATGTCAGGGGCAGAACCCAGGTACTGCCCAGCAGGAATGTCTGAAAGCTCAGGGCACACGCCACTGCCCTCCTGACCTGCTTTCAGCTGGTCTTGCGAGCAGAGGAGCATGTGACATCAGACACCAGCTGCCCCTCAACTCACTCTCATTTGTGATTAGCTAATGTGTCTCAGGACTTGGGGACTCTGAGAGAAGAGGGGAGCGGCAGCCAGAATGCTGCAGGCTAGCTGTACTCTGCCTCGGTGCCTAGGACCCTGGCCTCCCTGAAGGGAGGGAGGGGGTCAAACCCTGTGCAGAGGCCGCCACCCAGAGAGCTCTGCAGCTTTAGGTCACCTGTTGAGGCCATGGCTAAGCAGTGGCCAGTGGCCCCAAAGTGCAGGTAGGATCAGACCCACCTAAGCAGAGAGCAGGTAAGATGAGGAGGGAGTTCCTGGCAAATTTCCCTAAGTTCCATCCGGAAATTTTCTACAAGTTGCCACAGGCGTGTGGACTTCTGCGACTCTGTGGTCACGCTACCGTGTTTCAGGAAGCGCCAAGCAGAAGTGGTGACTTTGGCCGTGACCTTGGTCCAGGGAAAGCAGTGACTGTAGCCAGTGTGGTCTGCGGCTGCCGTTGACCCAGAAACAAACACCTGGTGTGCAGGGCAGGGAGGCGCCTTGCCAGGCAGGGCTGGCTGTGGGACAGTGGCTCTTGCTAGGCAGGGCCCAGTAGCAGGCTGCAGAGGCAGGTGGTGGGCAGCAGGGGCACCTGGAGGAAGAGGAAGAGGAAGAGGAGCATGCACAGTACTCCAGCCTGGCTTGCAGCGTCCCTCCAGCTTCCTAGGGACCCTAAGGTGGCCCGCATTCTCAGGGTGGAGCAACCTAAACGTGAATCTGAAATCAGCTCAGTCGAGTCGCTGTGCGGGGAGGGGGCTCAAGGTCAGTGCTGGCTCCCCAACCCCTCCCAGGCAATTCAGTCATAAGAGAGCAGAGGTGGCCAGGAGGGTGGTCTTCCCAGCCCTTGTAGGCTCAAACACCAGGTCCAGGGACACGGCAGACTCGACTGCTGCTTGCACTGGGCCCTGGTGAACCGTGGCAGGGAGGCTACTTTCATTACAGTGACCAGGAGAGCAACTGGCTTGGCAGTGTGAATAGGCTCCTTGAGTGGGGGCCAGGGTCATGTCCCGTGCTCTGGCTGCTGTGCCATTCCTGCTCAAATGCGCAGGCCCCAGGCACAGGAGTGGGCCCTCCTGGACCACAGAAAACTGGAGAGCCTCGTCCCCACCAGGGGGACTTCTGGCAATGCGCCTGCCCCAGGAACCCAGGCAGGAGACAGGGGCTTCCCTTTTGTGGATGGAGCCACAATCTGAATCCCTGGGCTTGTGACCCAGTGTCCTACGGCTGGAGACGTTCTCGTTTCAGGAGTGACAGCCCAGATGAGCTCGGGGCTCAGGCTGCTGCGACCCCCTGACTGCAGGCTCCTCCCTGGGGCCTTCTACCACTGCCACTCCTGATTGCCTGCCCTTGCCCGTTCTCCAGTTGTGGGGACACGATGACCTTGGGATCCAGGCTTGTCCTAATTGGGCACTGACCAGAGTGCTGTGGGTGTCGATGAGTGGCCAAGGTCCTGCCACCCTGCCCACCTGCCTGAGAGGAGAAAGACCAGGCCAAGCCTTGAGCTCCACATGTAAAATATGTCCGAGTCCGTCCAGCAGCATGGAAGCTGGGTCAAGGTAGCTTGAAAGTCCCTTCTGCCCACAGCCCAGGGTTTGTGGAGGAGAGGGGATGATTTGAACAAAGTATTATTTATAGTGGTTTGGGGTATGGAGCAGAGCACAGCCGAGGCCTCGCGTGGCCTGGGCTCAGCCCTAGCCCGGGTGCCCATTTCCTGTGGGCAAGCTCAGGAATGGTCCCGTCCTCTCCTAGGGCACTCCTAAGGTGGTGAGTCCATGCCTAGCATGGAGCTAGCTCTGCCATGCAGGGAGATGCTGGAAGTCCAAGAGATGGCAGGGAAATATAGCCAGGCAGGGGCAGCCTGGCTGCTGGGCCACAGGGTTGACCAGGGTGGCCACAGTGGACCTGCTTGCTGCTGAGCTTCAATTTCACAGCCTGTGGAAATTGGACCAAACCTGGGGCTTGGCCTGGTCCAGACAACCTGGGGCTCCTGTGGGCTTTGGGTAGTGTTGGACTGAGGCAGGAGACCAGGGGAGCAGGGCCATGTGGCTCTGGGTCATGGTGACAGGTGGGGCCTCCATGGACTCCTAGCACGGATGTGGTGGGGCCCAGGATGTCTGAGAGGGGCTCAGAGCAGAGTGGAGGGTCCCTTCCTGTCTTCCCTCATCTTCTCCCCACCTGCATAAGACCTGGTGAACCCTGGCCCGATGTCCTCTGTCCTGCAAAGTCCTGGGGACCTGCCCTCCTGCTTGGCTTCATCCTAGCCTGTGCCTAGGTGGCTGTCCATTTGGGGTGTGGAGCAGACCCCCAGGAAAGCCCCAGTGCCCCAGGGGCCTCCTGAATGGAGGGAAAGTGGCCTGCCTCCTCCTTGGCCCTCACAGAGACTCCCTGGGCTCCTGCGGTGGTTCTGCTGGATGTTCTCAGGCTGCCACCTCCTCTCTGTCCCCTGCAGCCCAGACCCCAAATTCCCTGTCCTGGTCCCCCACTCTGAGTGTCCCAGGGCCACTGCCTGCCCTGCCTTTTCGGTGCCCTCCCTGGCTGGATTGATGGCATGGGCAGGGAGTGAGATCGTGGAAGGGGCTGGCAGGCCTGTGCGGGCCGAGGTCTCTTTCTAGAACCCACACCTCTCGCTGAGGCTGACAGCTACCCCACGCCCTCTGCTCCCCTCTGCCCGGCCTCTTCCTCTTTTGTGGCACGGGCCCTTTCCCTGCCCAGCCCAGGCTGGCGGGGGGCGGAGGGGGGAAGAGTTCCCTCAGTGCCGTCGCTGCCTCTCCTTGGAGAGTCCTGGGCAGCACATCTGACAGCTTTCCCACTCCTCGCCCCAGGGCTGGAACCTGCTGAGCGGGGCACTAGGTGAGTGGACGCTTCTCCAGCAGGAGCAGGGTGGGCATGGCTGGCTTGTGCTCTGGGTCCCTCACCCCACTGCTCTTTGACTCCCAACCCTGCAGGAATCAGGGGCCAGAGAGGCTGCCAATGGTGCTCTGTGTTAAGGTGCCAGGAGACTGTCCCTTGCCACCTACCCATTTCCCAGACTTTCCTACTGGAATCCTACTCCCTCCAAGTTCTTCCTTCCAGGAAGGGAGCTTTAGGGTGCCACACGCCTGCTGTGTGGGGTACACCTGCTCCCTGGGGACACTAGGCTGGGGTCAAGGACATAGCCTGAGCTGCCAAGGTCACAGGAAGGTTACCAGCAGGGCTAAGAGCCTCCCTCGAGTGGGGCAGCTGTGGTTCAGCTGTGTAGGCAAAGCTTGGTGTCCTCTGGATCCTTCACCAGCGTGTGAACTTGGACACGTCTCCTGGCCTCTCAGAGTTCACATCCTCTACGGAGTGAATGTACTGATGGCCACGTGGCAGGGCTCTGGAGCACACGCTTCAGTCCACTAGTAAGCCAGCCACCTTAAGAAAACAGCCATCATGGAGGCCAGGTTGCTGCCTCTGTGACCTGGCCTGGGTCCCCAGGAGCTGTTTGTAGGGGTGGTCCAGATGCAGACATTGCCTGGAAGCCTGAAGTAGCAGCTGCTTCCCAGGAGGAATGGTCCTGAGTGTGTGCCTTTCCCGGCCTGTCCCCGGCCTCCCCTCTTCAGTCTGAGATTCCAGGTCACAGTCAAGCTGCTCTGCCGCTGCTCTGGAAGAGGCACCCACAGGGCCTCCCCTGAAGCCAGGGCGTGAGTGGCTGGCACCTATGCTAGTGAGAGCCCCTGGGCAGCCCAGGCATGTGCTCCAGGAAAGGGGGCAGGTGCAACAGAAGCCCACCTGCGGTCAAGACCTGAAAGGCGGAGATGGAGAATTCAGCAGTACCGGTCCCTTGGCCCCCATCTTGGTTCCTGTCGCTGTCATATTCGTGAAACCCTGGTCTGTTGCAAAGTGCTGCCCTCTCCATCACAGCCCGCCCGTCAGGGACTGACCAGGCTCCCCTGGCAGCCTTAGAACCTGCACCCTGTCTCACCACCTATGAGCAGGGGCTTCACAGGAGCTGGTTCCCCCAGGCCTGGTTGTGACAGCATGGGGACATGGCTGTGTCCTGAGTTGCACTGGCCCTGTCTTCTGGTGGAAGGAGCAGACCTGGGTCTGCCCAGGGCTTCCCAGTGGTTCCAGAGTTCTTGTGCCTAATTTGGTTCCCCAAACCAGGACTGGCAGTCTGGCTGGGGAAGACCCTTTCCAGGCCCTGTCTTTCGCCTGCCTCACCCTCAACTGGAGGTGCCCTGAGGTGGAGCAGGGCTGGCCCCACAGCTGTTGGGCTTGGGGGCTCTATCTTTTGGTTACCTCTCTGCCCATTGGGAGCTCCCCCAATGCCTGTTGTGCTTGGGACAGGGGTCCACATGTTGCCCCCACTTCCATTTCTGCCCAGGCATCTCCCCCAGGCCCTCTGCTGGTCAGAATGTGGGGCACCCAGGAAGCAGAGCCAGTGCCCCCACTTTGCCAGGGCCAAGGCCACTTCTGAGCTCTACCACAGTCTTGACTTTGCGCTGGGCTCTTGCTGGCCTCGGGGCTGCTGGGGATGACGCCACAGGACTGGACTTCCCAGGGCTTGGGATGCATGCAGGGCCACAGTAAAGAGGGGTCCACCAGGGCTGAGCACCCGTGTTTGCACCTGCTCTATAAATATGAGTCTAGTTTGTGAGGGGGTGAAATCCTTTCTCCTGAATTTTTTGTGGGTGCCATTAGTTTAAAGGACACAGGGCTTTCTGTCCCAGAGTGGCCTGGGAGTCTTCCCTCCCAGCCCCTTCCTGCCTTGTCCCTGGCAAAACTCCTTCTAACCTCTGGGCCCCGCACACCTGCTGGGGATGTAAGAGACTGAGCTGTTTGCCTGCTGTCCCTGACATGTCCTGGAGGGTGGGGCTGTGCCCCTTCAGTGCTGACATTGCCAACGCCCCCGGGATTGGCAGCCAGCACTCAGCAAATGCTTATTGAGGGCTGAGGAACCTCACTGGGGACAGCAGAGGGAACCTGCCTGTCCCTGGGTGAGCAGGGTCTAGCCCACCCTCCCTGAGCCCCATTATGCACACCCAGGATGGCAGAAGAACCTGGGACATGGAGAGGCCAGCGGAGCTGATAGGTGAAGCCACCTGAGGTAGGAATTCCAAAACAGGATTTCCCATGGTTTCTGCATGGCTGCAAGGTGCCAGCACTGGTAGGAAGCAGCTCACTCAGCCCTTAGGCCATCAACCTGGTGTCTGGTGGGCTCCAGCATGGCTCTGCCATCTCCCATCGTGGGGCCTCAAGTTCTGAATCTGCATAGTGCCCCATAAAACGCAGCTGCGGATGCCCACGTGAGGCTGCCTGGAGATCAAGGTGTGTGGAGGTACCTGGCTTCATAACAAGCAGCCCGAGAGCGGTGGGCCTGGCTCTGGGTCCAGGCACCCATGAAGGACTCTGGAGTGTAACCAAAGCTGGCAGAGGGTCCTGGGCATCGGGCCATCAGTTCCCAGCCACTGGGCTGGGGTTGGGGTGTGGCACCTGTGCTCTGGCTCTGTTTGTCCCGTTTTTCTGGGTACTTTGGGGAGAGGGGCTCTGATATGTGTCGTGTGCACCTCCCAGCCTTGTACCCACTGAGCTCTGAGCTTGGAGCAGGGGCTCAAAGACAGGCTGGTGAACTTCCACTCAGGCAGGATGGGTGTTCCTCTGCCACCTTGCTACCCTCTGATCAGGGGCCTGGCTATTCCTGGCTGCCCTCCCCAGTTCCCACCAGCTCCCAGCTGCCCGCTAAGGTATGCAGCCAGAGACCGCTCTGATCACATGCCACCCACCTCCCCTTGACTGACTGCTCAGTGTTTATTTAAGGTGCTTGGAGAGAGATCTGGGGCACAGAGGGACCCCTTTGACCTTACTCCTTGGCTGGGAGATGGGAACCAGGGCAGGATAGCTCTGCCTGCTCTGTGATTTGGGCCCTGTGCCCTTTCCCTGGGGGCAGAGCCCATAGCCGTGGTCAGCAGCCTTCAGAGTTCCAGGAAGCGCATCTTCTACCCTCTGGAGGTCTCTGGATGTGATCTGGGGTCTGCAGGGAGGTCCTGCAAACCTGGGAGGCCTCATGGGTGGGGGCTGCACCCAGGGTTGACCACACTAATCTTCTGCTGCCACTCGCCTCATTTCTTCCCTTCACTGGATAGACCCATGGCTGTGGCACTTGCTGTGTGCTGGGTGGCAGCCCAGGACTGGTGCAGTCAGGCTCCCCAGTGCGGGGAGTGGTCAGTGTGCAGGGAGGCCCACTGCCCCAGCAGAGGTGCAGGGAGCCCAGAGGGTGGGGGGCATCAGGGATGATGCTCAGCCGCATATGCTGGGGGGGCCATAGCTGGGCACCCATGGGGGCAACTTCACACCTTCCTCCGAATACCGAAACCCAGTGCAGTCCTAACCAGCAATGGTTAGTAATAGTCACAGTTCTCTTGAATCATTTCTTTAATTTGAAAACAACCTTTCAAAGAGAAGAAATGCTCATTTCCCCTGAAAATTTATGCCTTCCAAACAAAACCACCACCCTTTGCACGTCTATCGTGATTTTAGATTTTAAAGTGGAACGGAACCCTGTGTGGTCTCACAGAATGGCAGAATTGAAGGACTCGATTTTGGCTTCTCTGTTCTGCAGGGTGGGGATGGGTGCTGATGAGGGTCTTTGGCTGGGCACAGGTGGCTGAGAAGCCTGGCCCTCTACAGGTGCAAAGCAGTCTAAATGCTTGAACTTGCCCCCGAAAGGAAAGTGCAGGGCCAGGTGGAGCCTGCGAGTGTCAGGGTGGGGCAGGAAGTTCTCTGAGGCTTCAGGCAAGGTTGGAGAGGGGATGGAGGAGCAGTAGCAAGCGGGCACATGGACCCAGGTCTGTCCCAGGGAGGAACACAGCCTTGCAGGCATCCTTTGGAGTCCCTGTGCCTGTGGTAATAAAGAGCAGACTAATAGTGGTCTACCAACTGCTTTGGTTACTGGTGTCTTGTTCTCTGCTGGGTCCCCTACTAGCTGGTTCCCAGGCCAGGCTGCTCCCACCTTCCTGGCCATGGGCATGAGCTGAGAGGTGTGTGGCACCCTCCGGAGCTTGCACTGCTCCAGGGTGTGGGCCTTGGGACCAAAGGGCTGTCCTTTACAGAGCTGTGCTCCAGGGTAACAGGGAAGCCTACATCCACAGGGGAAGAAGGAGATAGGCAGGAAGAGGGGGCCACCTGGGATGGAGACTGACTCTGAAATAGCACAGGCTCATTGGCCTTGCGGCTAAGGCCACAAGACAGCAAGTGCCTGGGGCCCCTGCCCAGGAAGGCCAGGTGTGGAGATACTGACCTACTCCCCATGACTCTGACCATTTCCATGAAGGGTGACAGTCAGTCACCTCTGAGGGTGGGGCTCTCCTCAAGGTGTCCCAAAGCCTGGAGAGCAGTGCTGCATGCAGAATATGCCCCTCTCGGCAGCAACCTCTTCCCACCAGGCGCTGACCTCCCACGGGTGTCCCCACTGCTTGAGTGTATCTATCCCTCTCGCTTGGGGAGAAGATGCCCTCATAAAGTTCCTGTGATAGACAGAAGGTTCCAGCATGCGTCCATGTGAGATGTAGTCATTTCAGGAGCCCAGGGGTGTGATGATTGGCCTGCAGTGGCCCCAAGCACATGGGGAGGGAAGGGTCAACCTGGCCTAACGGGGAGAAGTAGCAGTGACCATGAGGACTGTCCTGATGTCCCTCCATGGCTGAGGCCCATGCTGGGTGGCCCCGAGGGAGGAGCTTGCTTGCAGGTGACTCAGCCTGGAGGAGGAGGCAACCTCAGGTGTGGCCAGACTTGGCCAACTAGCACATGGAAGGGCGTATGGAAGCCTTTGTGTGGAGCCCCTTGGGTTTGGTGAGTAGAAATTGGGCCCAGATGAGCTCAGCTTTCCCTCTCCTCCTCCCACCAGCCGGGGCGGCCAGCAAACACTCTTCCTTGAGAGATAGTGGCTCCCATCCAGTGCACCTCGGCTAATCAGCAGCCATCGTGGGAAAGCCCGAGATGAGGGCCGGGAGGCAGCGCATTGTCTGGGTGAGATTAGAGCCCCAGGGCTGTATTGTCTGGCCAGGGGATAAATCTTCGTGCTGTCACTCAGGAGCTGAATTAAATTCCCCCTCGTTTCTAAAGGGGCTTATCTGTGCTGAATGGCGGCCGCACCACCAGCGCCAGGGGACGTCCCGGCACCTTCGAGCGGGCTGGGGAGGCAGCAAGCCCAGAGAGGCGGCAGCCACCCTGGCGAAGGAGGATGGGCTGTCCTGAGCCCGTCTGTCCATCTGCTCCACTGACCCACGTGGAGGAGCCTGGTAACCATGGGGGACTTTGCTCCAGGTCTGCAGAAACAGAAGTCACCAAGGGAGAGGCCCAGAGAGGGCACAGAACTTGGCAAGGCCAGAGGGTGAGCACAGGCCCTCAGAACAGCGCGAGGCTGAGAAGGAACGCTGGCCCAGCTCAACAGAAATGATCTGGAACTTTCTGTGCATGGTAGCATCAATGCCAGAGCAAAGCAGGGGAAACCAACCCTGCAGTCTGTCCCAGCTGGACCCAGTGTGGGAGCCCTGGGATGGGCACAGTGGCTGCTGGCTGGGTGCACTCTGGGAAGCACTGCCCCTCCCTTGGGTGCCACCCCTTGCCCACCTGCTTTCCTTGAGGGAAGGAGGAGTTTCGAGGGTGGCTTTGCAATGCTTCTAGCAACAGCGTTTCTGTTCCATCCACAACTAGCCTATAGAACGGAAGAGGCAGAGCTGGGCTGGACCCCGGGGCACACAGCCTTGTCCAGTGTCCCAGATCCTATGTCACAGATGGAGGACCCAAAGCTGAGGGTGGACAGTGTGCCCAGGGCACTCAGGGAGGGAGGATACCAGCACTGCCTGCCTGTGCTGTCCGCTCTGGGTTCCCTGGGGAGCTCAGCCCAGGCCAGCTGCACACAGAGCAGTTTCCAGTTGGAGCACACGCTCAGGGACCAGACACAGCCAGAGCAAAGCTGTCATGGAAAGACATCTCTGGGTGGGCAGCACCTTGGGGCCCAGTGGCACGGTCTGGGTTCAAAGTGTTGGCTGTGAACTCTTGGGGCCCCATCTCAGCTCTGACCAGCAGGGAGGGGGGCCGCCTCTTCCTCACACTGGACTGTTGGATTCAAAATGCCTTGAGTTCTGGCCTTGGGATGCTTGGGGAAGTGCTCATGGGGTGGACTTCCTTCTGGCTGGTGGGGTTCCCTATGTTCCTGTAGAATTTCTGGTTTTGCAAATACCTCCAGTTGCTCCTTTGAAGGACCCACACTGCTGCTGGAACTAGGGGACTTGTATCTACTGTTAAACTTTTAATATGTGCAGGGCAGAGCCAGGGCTTGACAGTTGCAAGGGCAGAGCCCCCATGTGGGACCCTGCAGGGTGCCCTGGAGTTCGGGAACTCGGCTCCCCAGAACGCAGCCCTGTGCTATCGAATGTCAGCGGCAGCCTGGCTTCAGGGCCGCACCACAGAGATCTAGACCGTCTGTCCACCCCTCCTCTGGTCAAGGTGCAGCCCAGTCTGGGGTGTGCACTGGTTCAGCACGTCTGGCCCTGGCTCTGCCTGACCTGGAACCACAGCGGTGGCTCTGGGGCCGCCCATCTTCACCCCTCCACATAGCAAAGCAGCAGGGATTGGTGGCTTCAGCAGCAGGGACTTCCCTGGAATCTTGGAGGCTGGAGGCCAGTTTAGGGCGTGGCAGGACAGCTCCTCTTGAGCCTGCTCCCTGGCACACTGATGCTATCTTCCCTGTGTCCCCCAGCATAGCCCCTCTGTGCTGGTCAGTGTTCTGATCTCTTCTTATACGGACGGCTGTCCTTTGGGACCCAGCCCACCCTAATGACCTCCTTTTAACTCAATCACCTCTTTAAAACCCTTGCTCTAAAGACAGCCACATTCTGAGGTCCTGGTTATTAGGGAATTTGGGGGGTCATGATTCAGCCATGACAGTCCCCCTTGTCACCATTGTGCATTGGCCTATGGCTGCACTTGAGTTTGGCTCTCAGAGCACCCTTGTCTGTGACAATCCAATGCACTCCTGAAGCCAGGTTGCAAAGGGAGTGCCAGGCCCTCAGGAGTGATGCATTCGCACCCTGAGCAGGGTTGCAGGGGTCGAGGCCTTCCCTGGAGCAGATGTGTAGGGTGGGCGGGGGCCAGAGGTCTGCAGTTGGCACCAGTGCCCCTCTCTGCTTGGCTGATGGGCTTACCAGTGAAACCTCGAGCCTGGGAGCATCCATGGCGACCAGAGCTTGCTGGCGTGCACGATCTTTCCCTGTTTTTGTGGGGCTGATCCTTTTCAATCAGATTTCAAGAGAATAAAATCAACAGGCCCCAGGAAATTTGCATACGGCTACTTAACATCAATTCTGTATTTTTTTTTTAAAGAAATAAACACATCCACAAACTTCCCCATCCGCAGGGCGGGACTACCCTGGGAGTTAACGGTTCAAACCTTTACAATTTTTAAAAACCCAACAGCTTTCCATAACAAAGGGCAAAATTCACAAACAAATTGCCTTCCTCCTGAAGTCCCTGCTCCTCAGCCTGGGTAAAGGCGTGTTGATAACACACAGTTCCTCAGGCCACTGCTGAATGGCGGATTCCCACGGAGACAGGGTCCCCCAAGGTCTGCCGAGAACAGCGAGGCTCGGAACCTAAGTGCATGCTCCCCCTCAGTCTTTTCAAACTCCAGCTAGCAAGTGGCATTGTGGGGCCTTGGGGGGCAGCCTCCAGAGGACCATGGGGCTGTGCAGAGGCAGCTGGGGGGCTGCTGTCCTTGTTGGAAAGGCCTGGAAGGATCTGGAGGGCCTGGAAAGATCTGAAAGGTCTGGCAGGGGCTGGTGGAGGTTGGAAAGGGCTGCAGGTGCTGGAAGGGGCTAGAAGGTAGGATCCTCCATGCCCAGGACTCCTGCAGGAGCTCCCGTGTGTCCATCCCTGGATAACTTCCTGGAGGGGAGGGACAGAGGGCATCTCCAATGGGGGACACTCTGGGGGCCTGCTTCAGCTGTCCCTCAGAAGCCCTCCGCCCAGTTGGGGAGGGAGACCAGTAGGCCCTGGCTGAGCTGTAGTCTTCAAGACACCCAGAGCTGGTGCTGTGCCCGCTTTCACATTCAGGGGCATCCAGGGACATGTGTGCAGGACCCTCTCCTTAGGCCTCTCTCTGGCTCTTGGTTCTGGGTTGTGGCCTCTGCTCTTCCTGGCAGACTCCCCCTGGCTCCCTTACCTTGGTAAAGCCTTCCTTGGAGCCGCACGTGTCACCTTGTCCCTGTCTGGGCATTTCCAGGTTGTGTCCCCTCCCCAATGACTGCGAGCCCTGGGGGCGAGGAATGGCTTTTCTGTCCCTCCCAGCTCCTAGCAGCATCTGGTATCCATAAAGGCTGACTGAACACATGATAGGAGATGCTGGTCTGTCAGGATGGGAGGGTGGGTCTCAGAGGACAGGGTCCTGGAGGTGCGTCTCAGCAAGACTACAGCTCCAGACAGGCTGGCTGCAGGGGCTGGGCCAGAAGGGCCTGGAAGATGGAGAGGTCTCCAGGCCACCTACCCACCCCGCCTTGGAGGCCTTCCGCACAAAGACACCATCCTGCCTACTGGCCTCCCTGAGCCTCAAGGTCAAGGGCCCTGCTAGGCCTGGTTAACAGTCCAGGTCATCGTGGCTGGGCTGTGTCCTTCAGGCCCTGGCCCTGAGCATTGTCCTGGCTGTTCACCTTCGGCCTAGACCCCAGTGTTTCTTGTATTCCCTCTTGTGGGGACCATTGTCAAAGGCCAGGGCCTCCCCCTCCCATGGCCCACACACTGGTGGACCTGGTGCTTGGACCTGACCAGAGAGACTGAGCCCCTGCAGTGGTCACCACTCTGGACCCCAAAGGGTTAAGGAGCAAGTGCCGGGGGCTTTGTTCGCGGGCATCTCATCAGATGTTAACCTGCAGCCCAGATCCTTCCTTATGCTGTGATTAGTGTTGCGGAGATGAATAGGCCAGCGGATTCCTATGGTAACCTTCAAAATGCATTCCTTGGGCAGGCTCTGCCTCCTGCAGTAATTACATTCCCACTCGGCCCACAAGCAGCATGCTAATTAGCCGCTCAGGAGCTCTGGCTTCGTTCCCTCTGAGAAAGGGGCCAGAGGGGGCCACTTCTTCATGCAGCCCCTTCCCTCCTCTTCCTCAGATAGGACACTGGGAGATGCCCTGAGCAGTGGGGCATGGCTTCAAGGGTGCCGAGTCCCAGAGCCTCTCCTGACCCTTACAGGCTGTCCTCAGTGAACCCTGGTGCCCCTGTGCTCCCACAAGTTCTGTCAGGCATCCAGGAGTTGCCGTGCCCAGTTTCCTATTGACAGAACCCTGGGTGCAGGACCCAGGGCCAAGAAGGAGCTGGGGTAGTGCTGCTCTCTTCCCGAATCATCCCTATCTAGAGGATGCCAGTTATGTTTCTCACTTGGTCCTGCTGATGGAGCCCTGCAGGGCAGGCCCGGGGGTGCCTGGGAGCTCCCCTTCTAGGGATAGCAGTCCCTGTGGGCAGGTGACCAAGCTGCCACTGCATGAACGCCAGGGGTGGCACCATCTGTGCAGAGAACAGCTGGGTTCTTTGAATAAGTTATGGGGACTTCCAAACTGGGACATGAAGGAGGGACATAGGCTGAGGGAGGCCGAGATGCTTGCTGGGCAGAGGCAGTGGGGGGCTCAGCCTGAGGCCCTGGCCATTAGTGGAGGCAAGGTGGGGAAGAGGACAAGAGCCAGCTGAGAGGACCAGTGGCCACGCAAGGTGGATAGGCTTTGCTCCAGGCACAGGGGAAGCCACAGAAGGGTGCTCATGAGGGAGAAGTGCCACCCATTTGTAAGAAAATAGACTGGGTCTGTGCCTGAGTGGGGCAGGCAGGGCCCCTGCTGGGGCCTGGAGTGCAGGGACAGGCGAAGCCTGGGAGGGGGTGAGGGTTGCATGGGGGACACCCCAGGTTTGTGTCCCAAAACACCTAGGCCAGGGGCCATTTGATCAAGGCCAACACAGGGGAAGCAGACATCACTGCACTGGTGTCGGGCCCATGTGGGCATCAGGGAGGCTGTACTGGCTGGCACAGGGGGGCCATGAGGGTGTGATAGGCTGGTCCTGGTTCAGACGGGCAGGCTTGTTCCCAGGGTTGGCAGAGACCAGCTCACATGCCATCAGGTGGTGATGGCAGGTGCTGTTTGAGTGTTGTGTTCTGCTTTCTGGCCTTGGGGGAGGTCCTGTAGGCCCAGGGACCGAGAGCTGCCATTCCTCGGGGCTGGGGAGGGTGGACTCAAGTGGGTACTATGTGCCCAAGAACCTCACCCCTGCCCGTGTCCCCACCCTGCTGATCTGGAGTCCAAGCTGGAGTTCAACATAGCTTTGCCTGTGTCCAAGCAGTGGAGGCCGTGGCCCCTCCACAGGGTGGGCTGGGCCTGAGGAGCCTGCCCTCGTGATTGTATGCCCAGGTGGTTTAGCGTGGGAGGCTTAGGAAGGGATTATGAGGCTCAGGATTTGGAAGCCAGCAGTTCCTTGGTGTCATTCGCACAGCTAATTCTAATGTAAATAGAGCAACCCCTTAAGTAGATATCACTCCCTGCTAGACAGGGAGCCCACAAATCTCCCCAACAGCAGCTTCCTCTCAACACACCTGCTGGAGAACTTCCCTGGTCTCAGCCCACTTCCTGGTGGGCTGTGTTTGTGGTGAGCTTGGTGAGGCTATCATGGTAATTATGGAAGGCACCCTGGCCAGATTCTCATCCCCTATTATCCTCCCCACTGGACTAACACCTTGGAACCACCTCCCCTTTCCAGGGAGGACACATGATCCCTGAGAACTCTGCAGGCCGAAGCTGGCCACCTCCCAGGTGCCTGCCCTGGGCCCAGGTCCTGGGTAACTTCAGTCCTGCATCTTGACCTTGCCCAACTAGCCTTCCCCAAGCTTCACTGGAGGTCAGCACAGGGCTGTGCTCTCCTGTGTGCCCCTAAGCAGGATGCAGGGTGGCTTCTGCCGAGGAGGGGGACCTGAGAGAGAAGGGGCAGCCTAGGTGTTACAGGTGACAGGGAGCCCTGCTCTATGTCAAGGCCAGCCACGCTGGTGCCTTGGTCTAGACCAGCCTGAGTGGGATGCCACTATCCGACTTCACAGCCTGGGAGACAGGCTCACAGAGCATCATGTGAGAGCCTACATTTGTGGGGTGAGGGAGAACCCGTAGAACCAGGAGCCATCAGCCTCATCTTTTGTTCTTGGTGCTCCTATTGCCAGGTCATATCTCCTACAATTTCTCCTTGAGATTCTGAAGTTTTGCTTTCCATAATTAAATCTCTTAATCCTTCTATTGTGAATTCATGTACCCGGTGTGAGAAAGGGACCTAACTAACTTTGTGAACTTGTGTGTTTGGTGCGAAAAGGGGATGCAAATTTGTGTTTGGTCTGGGGAAGGGATTTAACTTTATCTCATGTACCAGGTAGGTAACCACAATCCAGATGTGATTTACCAAAAGGAAATGCTGGCCTTTTTGATCTGAACTGTCACCAAGTCACTGGCAGTGCTGCCTCTGTTATGGTCAAAGTTGCGTACGTTTGAGGGTTTGTTTCTGGGTTGCTGTGATATCCTGCCTGTCAGCTGGCCTGTGCCAGGGCCCCGGCAGCAGTGCCTGGCTCAACCATTGTCGTGACCACCAGGTGATAACTGGTGTGACTGTGGACATTTGCACGATGGTCCAGGAGCACAGCAGAGGAGACCAAGGTGCAGAATTTGTGGTGCCGCTTGAGGCTTGAACCCAGAGTGATACACAGCCTCACCCTGCTCACCCATCTGTAAGCCAAGGCATCCCTGGGTGCCAAGACCAGCAGGAAGGCCAAGCTGCCACAGGACAGGGGAAGACACCAGTTCTCTGCTTATACCTCACAGCCCAAGGTGGACCCTTCGAGAGGGTGTTGGGAAGCTTAAGTAATATGGCAAAGCAAAACCATTTCAAAGAGGTACGTGTGGCTAAGTGTGCTTAGCTTTGCAGGTGGGCAGGCTGCCAGCTCTTTCTGCTAGGAGTGCCTTGGATTCTGACTTGGATTTGTTATTATCACTATCGCAGTGGCCCAGGGTCAGTGCGCGTATCCACAGCCCTGGGTTGCGCCTGGGACTTCCCTCCTGGCTCAGTGCGGCTCTGTAACAGATGTTAAATGACTCCTCTCTGTGGCGCTCCCAGGAGTCAACTGTCTTTTAATAACTGTCTAATACTTAGCGCTCCCGGGAGGCCCTGGGGAAGCATCACAAGCCATTAACCAGGGGCCGTGGCCAAGAGTTAATTGAGCAGCCGTCAGGGACCAGCTTTGTGTTGGAGCAGGAAAGGGAGCTGTCAGGGAACGGCATCCAGTTTGTCCTGGGGAACCAGGTAGGGGAGAGTTTCCGTCCCCAGCACAGAGCCACTTTGTGCTCCTGGCTCTGGAACTGGGGAGGCAGTAATGACTGGCACACTGAGGGGCCTCTAGGAAGGAGGCCTCAGGTGCTCTAGCTACTAGGCATGTCCCATGATGCAGGCAGAGCAGCAGGGCTGCTGAGGGCACCTGCCGACAGGCTGTGGGACCAATGCAGGCCCTAGGACCCATCCAACCGTGGCATCAGAGGTGGCCTTCCTTCCCTACCGCTCTGACCAGGGGCCCCCTGCGCCTGGGAGCCCTGGGGATGTGAGGGCCTGGGGAAAATCAGTGAGAGAGGCCCATCTCCAGGTGTAGACACCCATGTCCGGTTCTGCCCCCAGCCTCCATGAGTGTGGCCTGAGTCCCTGCCCCTGGCTGTGGGCAGCAGGTGATTCAGATGGCAACCTCCCTGGGCCCTGATCTTCAAGACCCTGGCTTCCCTGAGAATATCTGGTGCCAGGTCCCACACACACGGGGCCAATCCACGGGGCGTGAGGCAGGAATGGGACACCCTGTGTCCTTTAGGGAACCTTTGTGTGCTGGTGTCTAGAGGCCACAGGAGGGGTCAGCCTCAGATGACTGCCAGTTCCCAGGGTGCACAGGCCATATCTGTGTCCCTGAGAATCTTTTAGTGATTAAAGCTGGATCTGAAGTGAGCATGAGATCAGCACCTGAAGGTGTGTTTCTTTCTGTTAGGGGTCGAGAGTGGCTGGGTGTGAAGTTCTCTCCCCAGCCTGCGTCTCTGCGTTGGATTCCTGTCGTTCTGCGCCAGGCAGACCCCAGCAGCTATGAGCCCTGAGGGCTATGGAGGGCAGGCCTTGGGGTGTGAACTTGCGGACGTGCAGAGGACTGGGGGAAAACAGGAGGCCAGGGACTAACCAGGTCTGAGCAACAGTGGAAAGGGCAGCTAGCGCCAGACCAGCTCAGGTGGGTGGCAGCAGGCATGTGTGCAGGACTGCAGAGAGAGAGGCCACATGCTGTCTTGGTTTGTAGGACTCTGGGCACTCCTGGGAAGGCCACCTGGGCCCATGTCCTCATAGTCCCCCACTCCTGTTGACCCCTCACCCTAGGACCCTGGTGCCCATGCTCCCAGCCCGCTCTGCCAAGTGTCCTCAGGAGGCACAGAGGAGAGGAAGGGCTTTGTTCTGTGCCACTCTCTCAGTGGAGTTGGCCTGCACAGGCCTCTGTGCTTCCCATCCTGGGGCCATGACAGAGGAGGGAGAAGCAGTTTAAGAGAGGAATCACACACAGAGGTAGATTCCTGTGGACATTGCTGGAGCCAGGCACTCCTGAGAGCCCAGGCTGCCAGGATTCTGTGGAGGAAGGAGGAAGGCAGGGAAGGAGGGAAAGGAAGAGGAAGGAGGGGTGGGAGAAGAGGAAGAGAAGGGAGGAGGAAGAGAAAGAAGAGGAAGGGGAAGAGTGGAAGGGAGGAGGAGGAGAAAGAGGAAGGGGAGGAGGGAGAGGAAGGGGAAGGAGAGGTGGGAGAAGAAGAGAAGGAAGAGGAGAAAGAGGAAGAGGAAGGGGAAGAGGGGAAGGGAGGAGGATGAGGGAGAGGAAGGGGAAGGACGAGTGGGAGAGGAGGAGGAGAGGGAGGTGAAAGGAGGAGGAGGAGAAAGGGGAGGAATGGAACAGGAAGGAGAGGGGGAAGGGAGGAGGAGGGGGAGGAAGAGGAGGAAGAAGAAGAGAGAAGGAAGGAGGAGAAGAGAAAGAAGAAGGGAGGAGGAGAGGAAAGAGGAAAGGGACGGGGAGAGGGAGGAGTGGAGGAGTGGGAAAAGGACCAGAAGGAAGAGGAAGGGGAGGAGGGGAAGGGAGGAGGAAGAGGAAGGAGGAGGAGGAAAGGAAGGGAGGAGGGAGGAGGACAAGGAAGAAAGAGCAGGACAGGAAGGAGGGGAGGTCGAGGAGAGGGAGAGGGAGGGGAGTGGAGGAGGCTGAGGGGCCCGGGCTGGGCAGACCCCCCCTCGGGGCAGGGCTGGTCCGGCTTTCAGGTGCGGCCTTTTGTCTGGCCCAGAGCTCGCCTGTCAGCCCCGCCGTCAGAGGCCTAATCTTTTTTTCTTCCGGGCTGAAAAGGCCCAGCATCACATCAGGCGACCCACGGCTGCCTATTCTCCTTCCCCACGGAACCCAATCACTGGACAGCGCCGCTATAATTCACTCCCAGCCCGCCCTTTGAAAAGGTGGGCCGCCTCGGAGCTGCTCCCCAGCAAGATAAATCATGTGCTCGAAATTAACTTCCATTGAGAGGGAGGGCAGGGAGAAAGGCTGATGGCCCCGCGCGGGCGGCGCGGATGACGGGCGTTGATAAATGTCAGCGCGGATAATTTGGGGGCTGTGATTAAGATCTTATCTAGGTGGGAAGTACGTAGAAAAGACTCCTGCCCGGATCCGAGCTTCCCAACTCGAGAAGTTGTTTTTCCCTTTATTTTTGGGTGGATTTAGAAGGGAATACCCCAAGCGTCCCAGGTGGAGGAGAAGTTGGATTCGCAGCTTGGGGAAAGGGATCGGCAGCCCAGGGGAGGCCCCAGGCAGAGGAGCGCAATGCAGCACCTCCTGATGCGTAGAACAGTTGAAGACCTCTCCTTGGGGTGACTCCAGCCTCTGCCTGTGCTCCTCTGGTCATGGTTCCCTCAAATAAAGCAGCACCAAGCACCCGCTCCCACTGCTGTGCACGCAGGACGTGGGGCAAGGTTGGCCCCAGAGGCCCGGAACAACCACCCGTTTTTCAGGCCCAGCCGGGAGGGCTTCACTGGGGTGCTTGCTTTGCTACCCATTTCAGAGCTCATTCCCCTCTGGGTGCCTGTGCTCCCACCACTGCAGGCCCGGCCCTGCACAGCCAGGGTCCTGTGGGCAGGGCCTGCATCTGGCAGCTGCTCCCTGCATGGAAGGGCCCGGTGGGGATGGGCTGCTCCCCTTGAGGGATGGCTCAGGAAGGCAAGGGGGTGGGCAGCTTTGCTTCCAGCCATGGTCACCCTCCCAGGAACAAGGTTGAGAGTTAGGCCGTCCTGATGAGCTGAACCTGGGGCCAACTAAGTCACTTGCACAAAGGGCCAGACAAGTGGGTGTGAGGACTAGGACATTACTCAGGTCTGGGCGGTGCCAGCACCCTGCATGCCACGTGTGCGCCAGCTGGCCCTGTGCTGTATGGAGGGAAAGAACCTGGGGGTGAGCCTCATGCGACTCCGGCAGGGCTGAGATGCCAGAGGAGGTGGAGGACACCTGGGAAATTGTCTGGGTGTCCCGACTCCACGGAGTGGCCCAGCGCTGAGCACCTTGGGATCCTCCTCCGAGCAGGGCCAGCCAGTCTTCAGGCTCCTGCTGTGGACCGTGGAGGGCAGGCGGAGAGGGGCCTGGGAAGAGTGTCCCTGCTCACTCAGTGGCCCCACCAACCCTGTCCAAGCCGCCATGTGACTCAGACCTACGCCAGAGGGCCTGGGAACCTAGGGCTGGCACAGAGGCTGTGAGGAAGAAGGAACAGTGTGGGGAGGAGGTCTCAGCAGAGGCCCCTCAGGGCCAAGGCGGGTGGGGACCAGGCTGCCCTGGGGGCGTGGCTGCCTTTGCAAGCAGGGTTCCTCAGCATTATCAAGAGTTCTGGATGATTCCTTCTCCTGCGGAGCCCTCCTGGTGGGTGCAGGCAGTTGAGCAATATCCCTGGCACACCTGCTGGGTCGGGGCACCCCCATAGTGGTGACAGCCACAGATGTCTCCAGACACTGCCAGAGGCCCCCTGAGTCCCTGTTCTGGAGTCAGGGAGACCAACGCCGAGGCTGCTGGGTGTCCCATCTCTGTGAGCTCCAAGGCCCCAGAATGGGTCTTGTGCTTTCCCTGGACTGTTTGCCATTGCTCCTGTTTCCTTCCTTTTAGAAATGACTTGGGAAATGAAGGAGTAGATGCTGGCGCAGCCCAGGGCTGTGCTTGCCTGCGTTTGATCCACTAGCCACGCGTGGTTTCAGGCCAAGGCTGCTGACTTTTCAAGCAGAGGTTGGCATATAGATGCTCGTTTGCTGTGCTGCTGCATTCACACATGTGTGTGCAGGAAGTAAGCTGCCACCTTGCTGTGGGCAGATGGCAGGTGAGGCCCAGAGCAGAGCCCACGTCCCTGAGTCCCACCTCAGGCACCCTCCCACCCCTACTGGAGACTGCAGCCCAGTTCAGCCCAGGGAATTCTCTGCAGTCTCAGATGTTGGGGCATGAGTCCCTGCAGACACCGGGGCTGCATCTCCTTGTCCCAGAGCCCACTGGGGGTGCTGCCCTGGGGACATCACCCTGCCTCAGGACACAGCCTTTGGAGGCTGATGCATTTGATTTTCAGCCCCGGCCCGGGTGCTTCCCCTGTGTGACCTTGAGCCGGATGCAGGCCCTCTGTGCTGCCGGGTCTGCCTAGTTGCATAGTGAGGAGGTCCTCATGTGGAATGACCCAGCACCAGCCCCTGCTGGACCCAGCAAACTGGAGCTCGCCAGGCCCTGGTGCTGAGGCCCTCTGCACCCAGGCATGGGAGGCACAGGGGCTGTGGGGACCAGGGAAGGCTGTGGGACCCTTGAGAAGTGACAGGGAGGGCAACCACGCAGCCCCTATAAGCCCAGCAGTGAAAGAAAGGTGACAATGATGGGATTGTGTCAGCCCCAGAGCAGAGCAGCTGGACTTTGCGCTGCAAAGATCAATACTGCATCCTGTGGGAGACAAGATGGTGTTCACATGGACAAAGGGGAGATCGGCCATCTCCCTGCATACTGCTTGTGGCCCTGGCTTTTCTTTACGTTGGATGTAGCCCCGTAAGGCGGGGCACGGAGGGTCTCAGCATCCCCAAGAGATGGGAGCAAGGTCCAGCTGACCTAGGGCTGTGTCTGATGGAACCGCCCAGCCCCTGGCCTGCGCCTGCCTACAGATGCACCCCCAGTGTGGCTGCGGGGCACTTGAGTGGCTGGCACTGAATTCAGGTTGCATCCCACAAAGCTGCTACTGTGCCCCCTATCTATCTGCCCTTCCTTCCTCTCTGCCTTCCTCCTTGTGGGGGGCTGCAGGGTCTTAAGAGCCATAAGACTGAGGCTGAGCCCTCCCACCCTATGTTGGCACCAGGAGCTGCCCTGTTGCCAGCCATGCCCCAGCCTTCCTGGAGGGCCCCAATGCAGCCTCCTGCAGCTCTGGGGGACTGGGTTCTTTGGCAGGTGCTGACTCCTGATGGATGGCCAGGGGCCTCACACAGAAAGATGAGTAGGTCCTCCTCAGGGTCCAGGGAGGAGAAGGCTGTACCTGCCAAGGTGGCTGCCAGCAGCCAGGGCTGTGGGTCCTGGTGGTGGCCTGGGGACCTGGCTGGTGGTGGCTTCATTGTTCTTCCATCAGCACAAGTAGGTGGTGAAGAACAGCAGCTGACTCTTGGTGCAGGGGACAGTCTGAGGTCCCAGGGAGCCATGTTTGCTCCCGGCCTCCGGGGATAGAAAGGACACCAGCCTGAGCACTTTCTGCCTCTATGCCTCAAGTATCTTCCATTCAGGATTCACTGAGCACCTACTGTATACTCAACAGGACGCTGGTGCTGATGGTGCAGGCTCAGAGGGGCCTGGGCAGCCTGGAAGGACACCCACCCTTTTCCTGGTCCCCTATGGGAATGTCACCCCAGCCTGGACATGGATGCTTGGGTGATGAACTCTGTTCTCCTTCTGCCTTGGACAGAGGCTGCCCTGTGGGTCCTGCAGCCCTGTCTGTGATCAGGTCAGGGTCTCCCTGGCATGAGGCTGACCAGAGTGGAAGGTCCAAGGCCACTGCCCACCACACTTTTGCGGGCAAGCTGCCCAGCCACTGCCCTGCAGGTCAACTTCTGCCCATGATCTGCCCTAGCTGGTGACTTGGCTGAAGGCTGTGGACCTCAATGGACTTCATCTTGGAACCCTGGGAAAGACCCACATGGCCTCTACCAGGTCACACATACGCCCCAGTGTGCCCAGGCCCAAGCTCCCAGTGTCCAGGGCACTCACACTTGGGGCAGAACAGAAATCCCAGGCCCACAACCCCTGAGGTTCAGAAAATGAGCTTTAAGCGCTGGAGGGTGGGCACAACTCCCCAGCATGCACATGGAGGGGGGGCAGGGCACTCCTGGGGGGGACTGTCTTCCGTGACACAGATGCCCCAGGCTGCTTTGCTCTTGGTTTCTTGGCTACGGCTCTTAGAGTGAACATCCTCTGGAGTAACTCATTCCTGGTTTCTGCTTTCCACACCCGCCTCTGAGAGCTGCCCCAGGCTGGCCCAGGTTCAAGGGCATCTTAAATACAAATATGGCAGGCAGAGGCCAGGAGCGCCGGCCTCGCATTCCAGTGGTCATGGCTGCGGCCTTCTTTAGGAGCAGGAAATCGGATTAGACCGTGCAGGAATGGGGGCAATTGAAACCAGGGTTGGAGGGTCTACATGAGGGTCTACATGGTGGGGTTGGGGAGTGGCTGTTGTGTGTGGAGGAAATGAACCTCCTTCCTGCTCCGGCCGCTCCCTTGTCCCAGGGAAGCTGGTGAGATGCTGACCTGGGAGGGTTTGGAGTGCAGGTGGACAGGGTTCCTGGACCAGCTCCACCGCCACACTGGCCCTGCCTGTGCTGTACCTGTCTCCCAGATTTCTTCTATGCGACGCCCCGTCTCCAGCACGCAGAGCACCCGACAGAGCCCAGAGCTCTTTCTTAGCCAGGGTGCATCACGGTTTACCTGGACCTGACTGCTGAGGCCCAGCAGTTGCCCAGTCCTGCTTCTGAGCTCTCTGTCCGGCCAGAGGGACCTCAGACCTGGGGTGAGCACATTCACACCTCCTCAAATGCAGGAGGAAGGGTACAGGGGGTACAGATAGGAGCACAAGGACCCTCAGCCCCCTCTTCCATGCTTGGAAGGATCATACACACCCACACACAGGCAGCTCCCTGCCCCATGAAAATAGGGATTCCTGAAAAGAATGTCCCAACTTGCTGGCAGGGTTGGGGGAGGCTGGAAACTGGAAATCTTGTGGCCATAGCTGCTCAGGCCCAGCTCATGGGGGTGCAGATTTGGGAAACAGAGGCCAGATCCATGGTGTGTCCAGGAGCCCCCCCCAGCCTGATGGCATCTGTCCCTAGGACATAGGCCAGACCCCTGCTAAGACATGAACCTACCGCCAGGGCATGGGTGGTGCCACCTGTACTGCAGGGTCCATGAGTCTATGGGGCCCCTGGAGCCAACTTGGCCTCAGCCTGGGGGCACTGTGAACCCATGCCGACATGCGCAGTGGCTCTGCTTGATTGCTGGGGTGTGTGAGCAGACCTGTGATCAAGAGGGCCCTTGGCACTGAGACTCCCATGACAAAAAGGCCCTGAAGATGCCCTGTCTGACCTCCTGAGACACAGGATCCCGGCTCCAGAGGTTGCCCCCAGGCAGGCAGGGAGGGCACTGTAGTTCCAAGGGTGGCCGAGGCGGGTGGGGTTGGGTGCTCCTGACTCCCCCACTTTGCAACTCTTGGGTCTTCTGCAGCCTGCATGTCAAGGGCCTTTGCATCTAACCTCGCTGGCCCTATGACTTCCGGCTGGGCATCTGTAGACCGGGGACTGGCATGGATGGTCCTTGCTGGAGACACAGGCTATTTCCTTCAGGAGTGGCCCACCCCATGCCACCTCTCTCTGCCTCAGTGGGGCTTCTTTGCTGGACCTGGTGGAGGAGAGGTGTCGCCCGCCTCACGGCTGTTCTGGAGTGCTATGGCTCAACCTGGCACAGCAGTACCTCTTTGTGTGACCAGGCGGGTGACCCACCTGCAGGCACAGCCTTCTGGAGTCCGGTTAATTACCTCTCTCCAGACCCTGCGTGGAAAATCATTTCCCTGAAAGGAGATGGTGGGGGCGCCCAGGGCCTTGACCTGCCCAGCAGCTCGGACTTGCTGGGGGAGAGGGGGCTGCATGTTCTCAGCACAGCATCTGGGGCTCTGGAGATGCCCTCCCTGTGGCTGGCGTCCAGGGTGGAGGGGGACTGCTTCCTGGTTCCCTCCAACTTGGGCTGAGGTTGACGGGGCCAGGCCAGCGTGGGAGCATGGCGGGGGGTGCCGCGCTTCTGCACAGTGAGACTTTATGACTGATCCTTTTCTTAATGTGGGCCAGGGAGCAAAGTGTTTGGAGCTGCCGCAGAAGCTGAGAAGGCCCGCCCTCTGTCCCTCCAGAGCACCAGGCACAGCGGCTGACAGGGCCCATCTGTAGGATGTGGGGGAGAAGAGAAGGCTGGCGCGGGGGTGGGGGTAGCCTCAGATCCTTGCAGCCCTTCCCAGCCCTGCTGGAGGGCAGAGGACAGGGGACCCCCTCCACGGCTGGGCAGCCCTGTGCCTGTGCTGAGAATCTGAGTCCCCAGATGACGGATGTGATGGGTCCCTTCCAAGGGCTGAGAGCCCCAGGCATAGGCCAGGGTGCTGGCCCTGAACACTCAGGGACAGGTGAAGGCAGTTGGTGTGCCCACAATGGGTTCTGGGTCTGCAGGTGGCCCCAGGGCTTCTGGGGGGAGGGGACAAGGAGGTGCCTGGGGGCCCCAAGCTGCAGGGCTGTTTTCAGTTTGCTGCTTGAGGTCCAAGTAATTGAGGGGCTGGATCAAGTCTTAGGACGTCTCTGCACTGGCCTGGGCTGTATTGTCCCACAGATACCATGTGTCCCTCCGGCCTCTGGCAGCTGCCCCTCCCTAGGACTACAGGTTTCCAGGGATGCGGCTGGTCCACTCCAGGGATCTAAGAGTGCCATGCTGTTTGCCACGAGCTAACACACTGGAGAGCTGGGTGCCAGCTCCTGCTCAGGATGCCCACGCAGCCCACAACTTCACCTGCAGACCAGTGGGAGCGGCTGGGCGGCTGGGTGTGGGGAGGCTCTGTTCATGAACCTGGGGGGTTGTCATACACGACAAGACCATTTCTGCTCATCTGTATGGAGGGAAAGGGTACGTCACCACCCTGCAAAAATCCTTGCCCCTGCCCTGCCCCTGCCCCTCCCTGCGGACCCCAGGCAGGCGCTTCTGAAGCCTTTGGTGGTAAAAGGCAGTGGAGAGACTGTGCGGAGGGGTGGGGAGTGACCCCAGCAGGCAGAGCCCCGCAGGAGGAGGGCGGAGGCCTGGAGAGAGCCGTTGGAGGCCGACTTCCCACTTCGCCCAGAGCTCCTGCTGTGTTTAGATTAGAAACAGGATATAATAAACTTGTTAGCGTGTCAGAATCTTGTGTTGGGACAATATAAGTGGGTGTTTTCTCCTCTTTTCTTTCTGTTGCACAGGAAAATGCCACAATTAGTGCCCAGCTCTTGCAGCAGGGCAGGGGAGGCAAGTGAGGCTACAGAGCCAAGATGGCCTGCCCCTCCACGAGCTGCTGGCCACAGGGCTGGGCTGGGCCCTCTGGGCTCCTGGGGTCAGGTGGCCTGGGCAGGATGGAGCCACCCTCCAGCAAGGCCTGGGGGCAGTAGAGGCTCTGCAGCAGTGATTACCCATGGCAATGGTACTGGGAGTGGCAGGAGGGGACATCATTTGTGCTTTAAGAACAGATTTTATGTAAACAGTGTCTGTCCTGGAGAAAAGGAATGCGCTGCCACTTTATGCAGGGCTGGGCTCAGGGAAGACGGAGCCCTGATCCAGGCAGAGTAAGAAGAACCTAGGTGCCCAAGGACCTCACCAGGTACAGCCCGTGCCTGGAAGACGCCAAGTCATGCCGCACGATGCCCCATGTCTGGCTGCACATGGCTCCCAGCTTTGGCCAGGCCCGGGGAAGTGTGGGACAAAGGGCGGCAGTGACAAATGAACAGGCTTCTGAATGCAGAGAAACAGATGTGAGCTGTGCCCTAATGGGGCAGACAGGGAGCTGATCTGGGGAGCCAATTCGGGGACCAGGTGGGGCACAGCCCCAGAGGCCGATGGCCCTGCTGGTCCGCGCTGGGGACCTGGCCTTGCAGGAAGGACAGCACCCCTCCAAGGGGGCTGAGACCCAGGAATGTGTAGCCAGGGCAGGACATAGAGGGGAGGGGGGCTGAGGCCACGTCAATAACCTCCGTGATGTAGTGAGTGAAACAACGTGAAAAATGAAAGCAAATCCTACTCTAATCTCCTCGAACAAAGGCTTTTCAGTTGGGCCGGAGCGCTGGGCGCGGGCGGCGGGTATCGCCAGATCTTTTATATTAAATGTGCACCCGGCAGAGTATGGATCTTATTAGGGGAACCACGCTGCCCCGAGAGCCCCTTTCCTGCTCACGGTGTCTGGGAGGTCAGGCGGGTGAGAGCTGCGGCCCAAGTGTCGCATGGTGGGGACTGCCTGCTGGAAGCTTCTGCCTGCCCCAGCCTCTCCATTTGGTGTTGGGGACCCTAGGCCTGGCCCTCCCTGTGCAGGCAACCCCCTTTCCTAATGCTGTGGAGGCCTGTGCTCCAGGTACACAACGGCGGCGGGAAGAGCCAGGGCTCCACAGGTGTCTCACAGGGCCCCAAGGTGACCATAAGGGCCAGCTGCCTGCTATGACCCTGCGCTTTTTACACTGGATAGAACATCTTTTAAGAGCTCAGCCTGAGAGGCCTGTGGGCCACTTGAAGATGACTGGCCCAGCCCTGGGACCCCCTTGGCAGTTCTGAGCTGCCATGTGGAGGAGTTTGGGGTTTGGGCAGAATAAACAGAGCTCAAGAGCCCATGGGGAAGAGAGGACCCTACAGGAATGGAAGAAGGGCAGGTGCTGACACCGCTGGCTCCATGCCCTGCCCTTCCTGCAGGCTCAACCCCCATGCCACACAGCCTGGGAAAGGAAATCGAATTTAGGGTTTCCCTTACTGGTCAGAATTTTTAATTTAATACGGGACAGAGAGATGCTGTTGTATTTTATTTATTTCCACTTTGAACAGGTTGAATCTTCCCGTAGGGCCCAAGGAAGGCGGCTGCTGGGAATGAAAACCAGCCTGGGCTTTGCAAATTCAAACCAGCATTCAGAGAGAGACTGTGGCATCTGAACCCGAGGGGCAAGAGGCAGAGAGTCCCTTGCAGGGGGCTAGGCTTGGGGAGCATTGGGGGTCTTGGTACCCCCGGCGGTGGGTAGCACCAGGTGGGTGGGAAGAGATGCCCCTCAGGTTTATTGGTTACGCTATTTACATCTGCTCCTTTCACCGAGGTTGAGACCCAGAGGGGGAAACACTTGGGCTGCAGTGACCATGTAGCTATACCCCACGCAGCAGCAGAGGGTCCCTGAGTCTCTGGAGGTGTCCCTTTCTGCCACCCAGAACCTGGCATCTCTCACCTCTAGGCCTGACCTTCAGCTGGTGTGCTCAGTGTCCCTCACACAGGGGGCCAGGAGCTGTGAGCTTCTGGTGCTGGGTTCCCAGGAATGTGAGTCTCTGTGGAAGAAGGTCCCCAGGATAGCTGGCCTGATGGCAATAGGAAGTTGTCCTCCGTGGAGGCCAGGGCAACACATCTCTGGGCATCTGTGGGGACAGCCACGCCCAGTAGGATGCGGGGCCAGGAGAAAATGCTTTCCCCAAACACAGGTGGAGAGTGACCACCGCTACAGCCTGGAGCCCACAGGGCCTTCTTGGGGGACTGCTCTGTGACATAGCACCCCCGACTCTAATCGCTGAAGTACAGAGTGAGGAACCTTGCTCCCAGGCATGGGGACCCAGCTCCGCAGGTGAGGCTACAGTTGGTGGGGGCGGCCCCCATCTTGTGCTTGTTCCTTGGGGACACAGGGCCTGGAAGCTGAGGCTGGAAGATGGCATAACTTGCCCTCTGCTTCCCATTCACAGTTGGATGGCCCTGGGTGGGGGTGCTGACAGGCTGAGAACTTCACCTGGTGGTCAGGACTGGCAGCTAGAGGCCCAGATCCAAGGGGACAGGCAGGTCATTGACATCTCCTTGTCTTGGGCAAGACATGTTTTTGTCATGATCAAGTGAGGTGGCGTTTCTGCCACTCACCCTGGTGTGGGCCATCTGGTCACCAAGGGTGGTTCCATGTGGAAGCATCATGCACCCCTGGCCCCTGGTGGCTGCAGTGCGCCCCCCCCCCCACAGGTCACCTGGTAGGACGGTGTCTCTCCCAGGCTGTTTTGGTCCCAGGGATGGGGAGGACTCTTCCAGATATGCCCCCATATTCTCCAAGAACTGCCCACGTTTGGGGGCTCTGGAGGGAAGAGGCAGCCTAGGCAAAACGCAGGCCTGGGCACAGTGGTGGAAGGTGACGCATGATTTCTGAGCCCAGACTGGCTCCTCTGCCTGCCCTGGTCTGGCCCGGCTGGTCAGGGCCCTGTAAACCTGGCCCACCTTCCAGCACCCAGCTGTGGACACTATGTTCCAGGCTATCACTCAGGGGCTCTGAGAGGAGGTAGCACAGTGCTGGGATCAGCCTGGACGTGGCCCGCTCAGCATAGGGGGAATCTCACAGTCTTGGAGGCTGGTGTGAGGTCTCGTGGAAGGACACCCCCAACTCAAGTTCCCAGAAGTCACTGACCCCTAGCCTTCCTCCTCCAGATGGACAGGCTTATGGGAAATCAGGACCGAGGAAGAGCCCCCAGATTGGGGTGTCACTGGAGGAGGCAGCAGTGGCTGACCCCAGGGTGGCCTTGCAGGCAGCACCCAGCATGGGTTCTGCAGGCACCACCTGTCCCGGGCCACGGCCTCAATGCGCTCAGGTCTGTACTGCAGACTCCAGGCAAACACACTTCTGCCTAATGCTGACGTTTCTGCCTCACTAAGGCTGCCCAGCGCTGAGGGCAACACGTCCCTGGGATGAGAGCTTCCCGCAGCTGTGCCTGATTCAGAGGGTCTGGGCCTCTTCTGCAGGTGCTTCTGCCCTCCTGAGATCTCTCCAGCCAAGTTCAGCACCTTGCCACATAGTCCTGCTTCTGGGGCTGGTGGAGAAGGCAGGGCTGGTGAGAGGCAGAGGACAATGCCAGTTGGGCACACTCCTGCCATCTCCAGGTAAGGCCTTCCTCATGTGACACTAGAGCAGGCATCTGCTCGGCCCCTCACACCTCCTCTGAACCCCTTACCCACTGTCACTGACAGGTCACATGGGGACACTGAGGTCCAGAGGCATGATGACTTGCTTCAGGCCACTCAGCTGCTGCCCCGAGCCTCCAAAGGGCTTAGTGGCTGCTTGCAGGATGTGTGCTCTGGAGATGCAGGCATTTGGGTGACGTCCCCATGGCAGCTGCTTGTCCTGAGTTCAGGATGCGATTATGAGTCCCTGCCTGGCTCCGCCGCCTTTCTAAGAGAAGAGAGAAAGAGCCTTTTCCCTCAGAGTCTGGCCCTTGCTGTTGGTCAGGGCAGATTGGGGCATTTGTAATGCGTTTGGTCCACTGGAGGGGCACTGACCCCGCTGTGCCTGGCCCCTCAGAGCCCAGCGCAACGCGGGTGAGGCGCAGGGCCAATGGGACCTGTGTCCCCGCGCGGCCCCGATTCATTAAGGGCTTGGCTCCTTTGTGGGCCCTGAGCTCTGGGCCCGTTGCTGTCAGGCGGGCTGTTACAGGCATAATGACAGGGGCATTGGAGGCCCGGGAGCAATTAACAGACTGCTTAATTAGCACGAGGAACGGGAGTGAGCGCTGATCTTCCCGTAAGCTGTGCTGAGCGCGGGCAGTTATCTGATTATGCATTGATCGCTGGGCTAACCTCGTCCTTAGGTAATCGTCTCCGTCTTGCCGTCTGTGAATATGCAACTGCTTAAATATTCTAAACTGAACTGTCTCAATAAACGAGGGGAGAAAGGAGCCATTGTGGGCCCAGGCGCCGCTGGCTTCCCTTACCGGCCCAGCTCCTGCGGCTCGCAGAGGCAGCAACTGGTCCCTGCGGCCCTCACTGCCTGCCCAGCTGGTCCAGGGCTGCACCTGGGAAAAGGTCTGCCAGGTCAAAGGCACCCTCCTGCCTGGCCCTTGCCCTGCTCTGGCAGCCCTGTCCTTCCCTGTACTCTGGAGGCAGGTGGGACAAGCTCATCATACAGATGGGCATGGAGAGGCTGAGGGTTGACAGCAGTTACATGGTGAGTGGCTGCTGAGGCCACCTGCAGTCAGCGTCTGGGTGAACAGGGAGCCATGAGGAGTGTATTCATGCAGTTGTTCTAGCACCTGCTGGGCTCTCTGAAAGGACCCCATACCGCTGGGGAGATGCTCTGGCCCAGATGACAGGACTCACAGGTAGAGGCGGAAGTGGGGTCCAGTGGTGGGAACAGCATCATATATGGGAATGGACACAGGTGACGCAGGTCATGTTCCTTGAGATGTTCCTCTGGTCCCTTGAGATGGGTGTGCAGGGGAGGTACCATGCGCACTCTGACGGCTGGCCATAAGTTTTGCCGAAGCTCAGGATTGAATCTTGCTTCCCCAGACTCAGCCAGAAGGCCCCAGAGAGGCCCGTGCAGCCCCCGTGCCCAGGAGCCGGGCAAAACCGCCACTTGGTCCTGCCCAAGTTCATTGGGTGACCCCCTCACACCAGGCTCAGCCCAACCTGGGTGGAGCTGGAGGCCAGCGGTGGGAACATGGTTTAGATGCTAGTTTTAAAATGAAAACGGAAAGGCTGAAGTAAAAAGAGAGAGAGAGAGGCCCAGACAGTTTTCTGTTTTGCAAAACCCAAAATAGATTTCGGCACTGTGCTTTTTGGAGACAAGTCTTTGCACTCTTCTGTGGTCCTCGCTTGACTTCTCCTGGTTCCTGGCAAGGGACTCTGTGACAATTTGGCATGGAGTTGTTTCAAATGCATAGCTGGGTGTGCACACTTTGCCAGAAGCCAATATCCGAGGGTCTCTTGAACTTTGCCTGTCCGCTTGCTACTTCTGATATCATCTTACCCAGACGATGCCCTCATGAGATAGGGCCCCCACTCTCCAACTCCATGGGTGCACCAATGTATTTCATT
Source organism: Aplodontia rufa (assembly GCA_004027875.1). Lineage (NCBI taxonomy): Eukaryota > Metazoa > Chordata > Mammalia > Rodentia > Aplodontiidae > Aplodontia > Aplodontia rufa. The sequence goes on along the minus strand of PVKS010003684.1, from coordinate 7,218 downwards.
TGCTGCTTGCACCATCCATGTGTCTGGGAGAAAGGAAACCGGCTACCCGCGTGGCCCAGCCCCGGCTTCCCCGGGCACTTGGGGAATCTTTATCGAGCTCAAATGATTAGACCGGGTTTCTGGTTTCATTTTGGAAGACTGGCTGCTGAGCAGATCCCTTTGGGCTGTAAAATGATCCAGATGCTGTGGGCCACTGGGCTCCCATGGTGCTGGGACAGTAGGCCGGGGGTCGACAGACTGCCCTTGGCCATGCCGCTGCAGGCAGAGGTCGCGCCTGCGTCCCTGAGCAGGAGGCCAGTTTGCCCGAGTGAGTGGTAGGTTGAAGGGTCTCTGTGGAGGCAGGACGTCCCAGAGTGCAGCTGAACAGTGGGGAGGGCTCTAGCCGCAGGCCTTGTGCAGGGAGGGCCTAATCCCAAGGCTGCCACCCAGGGGTCTGGCTGCCTAGAGCGGAAAGCTGGCAGCAGGAAAGGGGCCCAGAGTCAGGCTCTGGATTTGGCTGTTATTGGGAGGGACCTGGTGTCTGGGGACACTTTTGTAAGCCTCCTCCCAAATGGCCAGTTCCTGAGAAAGGGGCCAATGTGTTTCCCTCCACGTCAAGGGCACTTGAATGAAACCCTGTCCCCAGGGCCGGCCTCACCGCTGAAGGCTCTGCATCCATTGCTCAATTCCATTGAGAAAGAGACTTGTTCTGCGCGTTTTAAAATCGAAAGGCTGGGGTCCATCTCCATGTGTCCTTGCACTGCTGCAGATGGGTGATCTTTTGCAAATGGAAGACAAAGAACGGGAAGTTTGATGGGCAGCAAGGGGGACCCGATTGCTGCTCCAACACTGGGTGCCTTGTCCTGGGAGACTTGGGGTCACGACGTCCAGTTTTGATTTCCTATTTTATCCCAAGCAAAGTGGAATTTAAAATGTCGAGGGAAAGCCGTGGTGTCCAGCTCCCCAGCGCTCTGGGTAGTCCTGTCATGGTGACTCTCTGCCACAGTAGAGACTAGCAGGCCTGTGGTCCAGGGTCGAGGGACCCTGATGGTGCTCAGTCTGCAGTGCAGGGAGCTGGCGACAGACCAGAGTGAATGTGGGGAGGGGTCTGGCTGGGATCATGTGTTCCCACCCACTCAGGGAGGCCCTGGGCCACAGAAGATGCCCTGGGGCCCAGTAACCTTGCTGAAGCATGAGCCCTTGCCTCCTCCGTTCCTGGCCAGCTTTGTATGGTGTCTCAGGCTCAGGGCTGACTTCTCCCACCAGGGCCCCTGGCCCCAGCCTGGTGGAGGGGTATGCCATTCCTTCCACCCCCAAATTGGAATCTTGGGCCACATCCTGATGAGTCTCACCTCATGCTTGGATCCCTGGGCTGACAGATGCTACCACGGAGGAACACATGGTGCCAGGGCAGAGGGTCCCTGTGGCCATGCAGGCCTCCCGTGGATGTCCCTGCTTCCCTGCCTTGCTGTTGGGGCCACACCGCTGCCCAAGTAGTATTTCCTGTGGTGACAGTGCCACGGGTTCTGGTTCCTGTGCCGGGTCCAGGTCAGAGCCATGACTGGCTGCTTCAGTTTCCTAATCTGGGAGTGGGAGGGACCTGCAGGCAATCACAGGGCATTGGCAAGGACAGGGGGATCTGGGTGTGACTTCATGCAGCAGGACCTGCATCTTTTGGACCCACCATGTCCCTTCCTCCTGTGCTCCTACCCCTCTGGGTTTGTGTGTGCATGCATGAACACACATGTAGATAACACATATGATCTATTCTACTCATATACAATTTACTTAATATAATAAATTATTAGCATTACAGTTATCGCTAGTTTTCTCTTTGCAAGGTAATGGATTCCTATTGTATTCCAAATGGGTAAATACATGCAGGAGGGACGAAGCTGGGGCCCCTCCTCCTTCACACGCCCCAGGCAGGGCAAGCGCTGGGGAGGCTGGGGGCAGGCCGCCCAGGCACCCGGGGACAGGGAACACCTGCTGTGGCCCAGAGCCTTCCCAGAATCATTTGGAGGAAGGTTTAAGGTGCCGAGGTCCTGGCTGTGTGCCCTCCACACAGTGTCTTCAGGGAGCCTAGGGTGGTGGGGTGTGGATAAGGTTTCTCTTCTCAGTGAGAAGCCATGAGAGGCCTCGTTCCTGTGCTGTGTTTGGCCTGGCCAGTTCTGGGGGCTAGGTGTGTGTGGAGGGGTGTCCCTGGCAGGCAATGAGGTGGCGTGGGGCCAGTGGGGACCCACCTGCATCCACACCCCAGCGTATCCTTACAAACTGCACACAGGTCCACCACCACAGGGACAGATGGATCCTGGAGGGAGGCACCAGCCTTGGGGTGTCCCTCTCGCTCTGGCCTCTCTGCTGGCCATGATTGCTGCCTTCCCGGGCTGTTCGCCTTTTTCCCTGTTGGGGCAGACCGTATTTCCTGGCTGCCTGCGTTGTTTCCGACTGGGGGGAGGCCGGACCTCTCAGCCTCTTGAGCCTCAGCCCGAGCACCCTCATTTTCTTGGGCAGACGATGTCTGTGGTGTCTGTGTTCCCACGGGGCTCCTGGGGCCCTTTCCTGCGCTGGTGGATGGAGACCACAGGTGGTTCCTTCTGATGTGGGCTGGGTGGCGAGGGCCCTGGTGGCCAGGCCCTCTCCTTCCAGGACTCAGCGGGTGCAGCAGGCTCTACTCCCACGTGTGCCAGTCATTCATTTCTGTCTTGATCATCTTTGCACTTCGTGTCAGATATTTAAATGCAGGGGAAGGCAAGGCCCTTTTCTGTTTAAAACATTCCTTTTTGTCTGGTTTTATTTTTCTCCCCCTTCGAGAAAAACTTGGGAGTCATTATCAAGTTTGAGGGGAAAAGGTTTATTCATAATGGTTTTACATTTCTAGGTTTAAGGTCAGGGACTGAGAGCTTTGTAATTTTTAATTTTTCCCATGGAGGAATGTGATCTCTCTCCGTTTTTTTTTTTTTTTTAATGTTTCTCACTACAATTCTGTAGTTTCATTTGTAGAGATCCAACACATTTCCTGGTGAGTTTTCCCTTAAAGGTTTTTTTTTTTCCAAGCAGAAAAATAAAAGAAAAAATATTGAAGTGGAAATTATTAACACTCTCACTTACATCCATCCCTCTCCATGAATCCGTGAGTGCCTGCAATTTAGGGGAAAAATGTTAACGAGACAAAAAAAAAGGCAAGTATCTCCATGCTCCTGGCTTGTCCTGGTCTGCGCTGACTCCCTGAGGCTAAGACAAGGTCCCCACGTCAGGCCTGGGGCGGGGGGTGGGGCCGGTGGGGCCCTGCGGCTCAGGCCAGGCTGGGCTCCCAACTCCACCGGCCTCCTGGGAGGCTGCAGAGCCTCTGGAGCTGAGCTTTCTGGAGCTGCCTGTTCCTCTGCAGGCCCTCATGCTCTCTGCTCAGCCTTCCTCTCCCTCCCGGCCTATGTCCTAGATAAGCTGTTAAATTAGCCCCATAATACTTAAAATGCTAGTCCATTTAATATGTAAACAATGACAATTTTTTTCAAAGGGTTTAGGATTTAAATTAGTTTTTTAAAAACCCAATTACTGCCATTTAATTCGGAGGAGAGAGTTCTTTATGTGCTAATTATATAGTTGGGAAGTGAGCAATCAGGGGCACAATGGGGCATTAAGGGCACTTTTTAAAGGTTTCAACTTATTTATCGGAGTTTGGTGTTTGGAGGCTGAGTGCTGGTCTCTGCAGAGGAGCAGCCAGGATGGCAGGGCAGGGAGGGTGGGTTCCGAACCCAAAAGAGGGGTCAGCAGTACTGCACAGCAGAGCAGAAAATTTGACCATTATAGGGTCTTGTTATTCTGAAGGTGTCTGGGTAGAAGAGAGGAGGCTGTGGGGTGGAAGCAGATGGGGAGCTTGGGCCTTATCAGAGCAGTGCCTTGGGCCTCGTGGGGCTTGCCACATGAAACCCTCTATAGCCTTTTGGAACCTTCTGGGGCTTTCCAGAACTATCCAGAAGGAGCACAGTTTTCCCACAAAGCAGCTGAACTGCAGGGCATGCACTCACCATGTCACTCACTGCTCCAGACCCTGGAGGCTTCATGGATGTTGGAGGCTGCATGAATATTGGGGCAGGGCTGTTCCAGCTGCTCAAATGTACATCCTCTCCCCACCCCATATGACTCTGCAATAGATCCAGAAAGCTTGAGGTCTGCAATGTTCTAGGACCACACCGTTGTCTGGGGACTCGGTGCCTCTGTTTCCTGAGAGAGCGCACCATTCTTCTGAAGCGCAGTGGCCGTCGTTGGGTCCAGCCTGCTCTGAGCCTGTCTAGTTAGGAATTCTGGGGTGGGGTAGGAGACCAGGGACTTCAACAGCTAGGCCACCCCAGGGACCCCAGCCTCCTGCAGTCAGGATCCTGCTTCTTCCCCAGATGTCATCGACACCCACTGTGTCCAGCTTTGTGGGACAGCGATGCTTACAGGAAACACTGCGTGGGGTTTGGGAGAAGTTTAAACCGGTTCCTGCAGCAGGTGCAGGGCCCGCTGACCAGTGGAGCCTGTGTGACTGGCTGCAGAATGGTTGCTGAAGCTTTCTTGAGTGGGTGAAGTGGCCCTGGATCCTGGATGTCCTGTGTTCAACATGGCCCACCCAGCCAGTGGCTCTGTGGAAGGCTGTCCCCTGAGACCCCGTGTGGCGTGCCCCTCAGGGGCGCTCAGGTCTCTGGAGGAGGCAGTAGCTCCGGTGGTGGAGCTGGCAGGAGCAGCAGCCTGCAACTCCCCAGGCCCTGCCTGCTCCCCAACTCTCAGGGAGGACTGTCAGGGCTGCTTCTGTCACTGCCAGCCTGGGCGGCGACCTTCTAGGTGGCCTGGAGGGCCCCTCAGGAGAGCTCTTGGAGAGCTCATCATCCCTGGGGCACTTGGCACTGTGTGGAGCAGTGTGGCTTGGTCCCTTGGAGCCATGGTCCCCAAATACCTGGTTATGAAACCCAGACCCTGGTCTGTCTTCACTGTAGTGCAGGGTGGCAGGGTTGTCTGCAGCAACTCTCTGGTCACAGGGGCAGAGTTGGTCCCGTAGGTGAACCCTAGCCAACAGCAGTGATTCTCAGCAACCTTCCCGTGCCCTCACCCAGACCCACCCTGCACCCCAGCAGGCCCTGGGCCTTGGGGTTGGAGTGCGTCTGATTTCTTCAAAATGCCACAGGGGAGAGCTTCACTCCTGCCACCAGGTCCCTCAGCACAGGAACAGCAAAGTGGCCAGACCCCACGGTCCACTGGGCAGAGGGAGAAGCACCTGGGAGGAGAGGGCTGCACTGCCTTCTGGGGTGTAGGGTGGGGGCCAGCGCTTCGTCGGGGGATTTACAGTCATTTTGTTCTGGCCAGCCCCTCCCCTAGGAAGCTGGGCCTCCCCTCCTCAGGGCAGCTCACCAGCAGGAGAGGGGTTGGCCGCAGTGATCAGGGAGGCCAGAGGAGCCTATCCGGTTCCCTGGGGAGCCGGAGCCCTGGGTCCCCAAGATCAAGGTGTCCCTTCCAGCTCTGTGGAGAATACTTGAGGGGGAAGGAAGCCTGGGTCAGCAGGTCCCAGAGGGTGGGGATCCTGTGCAATGGTCCCCAGAGTCCCCAGGCAGGGGAAGACTGGGAAGCCAGAAAGCCCTGGAAATGTGTCATGCATCTTGACTTCTGAAGAGAACTGGCCAGTGGCAGAGGCTGGCAGAGCAGGGCGTAGCAGGTGGCGGGTGAGTGTGAGTCTGGGCCCAGAGGCCTGGAGGAGTGTAGGGCTGGGAAGGGCAAGCTGCTGCCCAGGGCCCCCTCTCCACCTCACCCTAGTGCTGTAGCGGGCTCCCTGGGCACTGGGAAAGCCAAGTCCACTCTGAGGTCAGCCTCTAGGGCCTGTGTGGCCCATGGGACCCACCACCCTGCACAGGAAAAGCAAGAGCACCGGAGTAGAGACTGGTCTTGAAGGACCTTGACCTAATTGGTCCCGCAGGTCGGCACCCGCGCCTAGAGTGTTCGAAGACGGGAAGATTAGGCTTAAAGCGATTAGACAACTTACTTTGCTTTTTCAAGACATTAGCTGGTCAAAAATGTCAAAAATGTCTTTAAGCTGAGACAAGGCAGAGGCAGGAACAGGCGGCCTTTTGTTTGACGAAGGGCCTGACCACCCAGGCCTGCGTGGGTCACCCAGGAACCCACCTCCCCGCGAGCCAGCAGAGGGAATCGCCAGGAATTAGCCGGGGATTAGATGGCCGAGCTGCTGGTGTGGCCACCCGCAGGCCAGGGCCTGGGAGTCCCGCGCCTGCATGCCGGCTGCCCGCTGGGCCAGGGGTGCTGGGGTGGGGAAGGAATCTTCCTCATAGCACTGGCTGCCATACCCCCAGAAACCTGAGAGGAGGCCCCAGGAGGCTGGTCGCATCCTCTTGGGAATGGAGGAGCGAGTCCGGCTGGCCCTGGGGCCCAGGCTCTCAGGGTGGGAAGGGTGGGCCTCGCCAGCTCTTCCTGTCTTGCAGACACCGTCTGTGGCCCGACATTTTCTCAAGGAAAGAAAACACATGAGGCACATTTCTTATCTGAGGGCAAACAATGAGATCCCGCCGTCCCGGGAAGGGGCTCCGCCACAAGTCCCGCAGCCACTGCCAAGGCCATGGCTGCCAAGGCCAGGCGCTGGCCCTGGCCGACCTCACAGCTCTGGTGCCCCAGGGCTGCCACGGGCAGGTGACACACAGCTGTGAGTCTGGAAACCTGAGCCCAGGGGACTCAATGCACCCTGGCGTGGCAATGACAATTAAAGGGTCTCCTCACCCGGCTCCCGAACACGGCATTATGGGCCCAGCACAGCCTCCTGGGGCTTAGGCATAATTATAGGGTCCGGTTACCCAGAGAAACAGGTATTCGCATTGTTCTGCCCAAACCTCTAACCAGCTGGACCCTGGCTGTCCCCAGCCCTTTCTTCCCTTCTCTGCTGTCTCTAGGGTGTGTCTCCCATGCACACCTCCTCGGGACCCATCCTCAGTCTCCTCCAAATGCTGACCCAGAGCATGGGCGTGGGGGGAGGGCAGGGCCAGCCCTTGGGGTGCGGGCTGAGCTCGGGGTCAGGACATCTGCTTCGATTTCCTGTGCAGTTAAAGGTAGAAGGTCCAGGTGCAGGAGATTGTTTTGCATGCTTTGTCCAGAGCCACAGGACACCAGGCAGGGGCGGGGCTGGGGCTGGGACCTGCCCTCCGGGTAGCATGGGGGTCCTCCGAGACCTAGCTGTGGGACCTCCCACCTGAGCCTTCCTGC